>SNQJ01S0188059.1:0-18388 GCA_010110895.2 Picea sitchensis | reverse complement strand
TAACATAAAAAAAAAACATTTTAAAAAATATAAAGTAATAAAATTTGATTTTAAATATAAATTATTTGACAAAGTTTCAAAATATTTATTATGAAAAAGCTAAAATCCATATATGATTGTAATCATATATTACAAAATATTTTTTTAAATCTTTCTTTATAATGGTTCGATATAAAATTAAAAAAAATTAGGTATAATGAATAAGATCAAAATTAGAAAAACAACCATAAAACTTTAATAAACAAATCTTCTCTCAAAAATATTTTGGAACCTACATATTTAATTTTGTAGTTCTTCAAAAATATTATGAAACCCACATGTTTAATTTTATAGTTCTTAAAAATTATTGTATTCTTTATCATGTAATAACCTATTCATTATCATTTTACAATAGTTTTGATCTCATTGTCTAAACATATGTATTTGGAACCCACATGTCTAATTTTGTCATTCTTAAAAGTGATTATGTTCTCTATAATGTAATATCATATTCTTTATCTTTTAACAATAGTTTTGATACATCCATTGTCGATAAAAATCCATAAATCCATAAACATATTTTTATACTTATTATTAATTTATAAAGTTATTATGCTCTTTCATATTTATACTCCATTCTTAAAAATGACCATTATCTATAAAAAAAAAAATCCATAAACATATTCTTATACTTAATTAATTTATAAAATTATTATATTCTTTCATATTTATACTCCATTCTTAAAAATGAAATAGTAGTTTTGATCCATCAAATGTGATATAGAATAACTCTTTAAAAACATTTTTTATGTTTTTGCATTTAATTAATTTTTTACCTATTTTAATAAAACTAATGTGATATAGAATAAGTCTAATTTCATATAGAATAACTCTAAGATTTTTGTTTATGTTTTTATATTTAATTAATTTTTAAACTATTTTAATAAAACTAATGTGATATAGAATAAGTCTAAGATTTTTTTTTATGTTTTTGTATTTAATTAATTTTTGAACTATTCTAATAAAATGAATATTAATTTTTTTATTAAAATATTTAAAAGGAAGATTTTAAAAATTTAATCAATAATTTAACACAAATTTATATTAGAATTTGATACCAAATTTATTTTTATAAAATTAATGTTAAACTTTTTATTAAAATATTTTAAAGAATTTTTTTAAATAAAATTGTAATCAATAATAATAATTTGTAATGATGATTTATTTTAACTTTGAATTTATTTAACACAAATTTCTATTAAAATTTGATACCAAAATTACTTTTATAAAATTAATGTTAAACCTTTTATTAAAATATTTTAAAGAATTTTTTAAAATAAAATTATAATCAATAATAATAATTTGTAATGATGATTTATTTTAACTTTGAATTTATTAATCATCCAAAAGTAATTTGAATCATGTTAAAATCAATCATGTTAATGTTAAAATCAATTGACAATAATATTATTATTTTATATTATAATTGTATTAATTTTATATCCATAATATTATATGCAATACATAATTATGATATGACATTTATGTTAGAAATCTAGTTATGAGAAAATTGAAAATTGCATAGGCTAAACTATTAATATTAATTAAACTCTATTAATATTAATTAATTATTACAAACTAATTTAAATTATAAAATTTAAATATATGAATTAAAATAAAATTGGATTTTATTATCTAAATTAATTGATATGTTTCAAATTTTATTTTAACATAATTTCGAAATCTTGAAAAACGAGGATTATTTCGATTACATTGGTCTAAATTTGTGTTTCACAACTTCGAGACCACAATAAAATAATTTAATGTATTGTTATGATCTTAAGTGTTTGTCTAACATATATTTTAAACGCATGAAGTATAAAGGATGAACAAGATAGCCTTTTATTTTGTTCATCCTAATATTGGATTGGGTTGGGATGTAGATTTTATGGACTAGCATATGTAGTCGCTATACTTTGGTAAGTGGTAAAGAATAGTCGTTATACTTTGGTAAGTGGTAAAGAGTAAGTTGGACTTCAGGAATTAAGTACATAGAAAGATTTTTATTATTTTGTAAGAGAAAAAATTTGAGTAAGTATTTTGTATACTTTCTCGGTGCTTACTAGGTATGTCATTAAAATAAATGAAGATTAGTTTAGAATATTGAAATAAATAGAATATTTATATGTCAATTCAGTGTAGTTTGGATGGTTGTGAGGAATGCTTGTTATTCTTTATACCCTGATTTAATTTTCATAATGACATGCATAAAAGCTCATAATGAGTATGTTGTGATTGCTTTCAGCCTATATGTATTGGAAGGTTATCCTTGATTCTTAATTGAATAGCAAGATAATTACTATTTCCTAGAAAAAAATATTCCTTCCTGCAAAAAATAATAAAATACCCATATATATCATTAAAATAAATTAAAAATAATTTAGAACATTGAAATAAATAGCATGCCCATGTTTAGAATACGGAGAACATCATGAATTCCGTTTGTAAGACATGTCCATGTTTATGACGATGAACATTGAGATTAATATAATATTAAGTACAAGAACATTGAGATTTGAATTTCCATTTCAAGACATGTACCTGTTTATTTTACGATGATGTGAGCAAAATAAAACAATTTCTCTCTTTTCCTTTTTCTTAATCTTCGACAAGGATGTATGCATCACCTTTTACAGGGAGACATGAACGTACGCCTTCAAATTCTCGATCATGAAAATGGATTCGATAGAAGATAATCTCTTAAAAGGTGTGCGAAAAACAAATGGATAAGGATTTAGTGCGTTACAATTCAATCCAGGCTATGAAATCCGTCCAGAATTATTCATCACCGCGACTAATCCACATCCACTCTTTGTCGACAGCGCTATCTGAAATTTCAAGAGAGAAGCAAGTGCTCTAGTATCTGTGATCCACATTTTTGTTTATCTGGTAACTGTACATATTTTGAGTTCACACGAATAATATTCAGAAAGACCGACATCAACGTATCAAATCCATGTTTAAATAAGTATTTTCCAACGCCGATTTCACCGACCATGCAAAATCAAGCCATAGATAATCCGGCCAAATATACAACCAAACTTACTTGATATGTTTATTTAACTTACAGTTAAATCAGAGCAGAAGAGACAGATCTATTAGCGAAGAGCTTCCTCATATCTTGGCAAGAGGGCTTTTGGTTTCATCTAATAAGTTGCAATAATGGTTTGCAAGATGAAATAGGCCGTAAAAGTAGGTCACTAGAAATGACAGAAAATGAACAATAATCTTATTGCCCCGAAACGAATTTTAAACGTATAGGATGGATACGTCTAAATTTGTATTTAGATTGATGAGTTGGGACATACATGAGGTGCATAGTTGATGATATTGGTACACATTGATGATTCATAGTTGATGAGTATTTGACACACGATTGGTACATACTTGGTACATGGTTGGATGCACTTTTTTATGATACAAGTTGATTACAGGTTATTTGGTACAAGTTGATGAATGATTGATGCACTTGTTTATGGTACAAGTTGATTCTAGGTTGAGGTACAGGTTGATGCATGGTTGATGCATGGCTTAGATTTATTGGTACATGTTTACAGTGGTATATCTCATAGTGATAGGTTGACATTGGTTCCATCATTCTACTTCTACTTTAGGGTGGCAAGACGGGGCAAGGACAGGTGGTTGTAGCCACCTTCCGGTTGTAGCCGGAGAACATAGGGGGTTGGAGCCTCATTTTGGTTGTATCCAGAGAATTGGGGAGTTGGAGCAGCCGGAAAACAAAGGAAGTCGGTGCTTCCAATGAATGTAATTCTTCAAGACATATAAGAAAAAACATTATGTGGTTTTCTCCCAATTTGGGTTTCCACGTAAAACACGGATGTACTCTGTATGTGTATGTTTGTTCATTTGTTCATTGCTTATTTACTCTGCAGTTATTGAATGATAATGCTTCATTAATATAACACTTGGATTATATGGTTAAAAATGATTAAATTGCTCTATCACTGATTCACCCCCTCTCAGTAATCTAACAATATGATCAACATATTAATTTTATACCACATTTATTTATTTTAAAATATAGTTATTTGTAAATTATTAATAAATAAATTATATAATTTAAATGTAGTTATTTGTAAATTATTAATAAATAAATTATATAATTTAAATGTAGTTATTTGTAAATTATTAATAAATAAATTTTATAATTTAAACCTATTAATTAAATTAAATTAAATTTTTTAGTTTAATTTAGTTCAAAACTTGGTGATCATTGGAATTCCATTGATCTAAATTTGTGTTTCATATCCTTTTAGCTAGATTGAAATAATTTACTATACTTTTGAACTACATTGAAATAATTTAC
Source organism: Picea sitchensis (assembly GCA_010110895.2). Lineage (NCBI taxonomy): Eukaryota > Viridiplantae > Streptophyta > Pinopsida > Pinales > Pinaceae > Picea > Picea sitchensis. The sequence continues at coordinate 14,022 of SNQJ01S0188059.1, read as the reverse complement.
TATACTTTTGAACTACATTGAAATAATTTACTATATTGTTATAATCCATTTAAGTGTTTTTTTTTTGACATATTTATTAGTCCCTACGAGAGGAGGGACACATTTTTCAAGGGGTATTTGCTTTTGATTCTAAGGTTTTAATTTTGAGGTTTTATTTGGTCTCTTCTCGAGGTGGCCAAAACTATATTTTAGCTTAAAACATTTTGAAGTGTATATATTATGAGGAATTTTACCAAATTGAAGTAATGTTATATTTTAATCTAGCATTACTTCTTGACATTAAATGTGAAACGGTTTTTCCAATCTAAAAATTGGAATTCCTTTGACCTGCCACCTTGTGGCACGTTTTTTATGGTTGTTCACATGTTTCCCATGTGTTGAATTGTTGGCTCTTCTTACCTCATATTCATGCAATTCTCTTCCTATATTGTATTGCTTGCAATTTTTTCATGTGCAAGGAAAGAGCAAATGCGCACTACTGCAACTTTTTAGTGCAATTTTTTAGTTATCATCTCCATATATCCAATTTTTCAGTGAAAGGAAAGTGAAGAATGAGAAATCCTTATCTATTTCCTAGAGAATTGGTGAGCTTGACCAAGAAATTATTGATTCATCTCTCTTGTAAGCCTCTAACTTATATATTTGAGTATATGATCAAACTTGAAATAAAAAAATATTTACCATTCTAGGATAACTCAATAATTTTCCAATTAGACAGATAAGGTCCAGATTGAACATGTTTTTGAGCCTGTTTCTTAACAGTGCAACTGGGCACCATAGAAGGTAAGAAGAGGTTAGTTACTTTATACATTACAATAAAGAAAAAAATATTTTTCTTTTTATATTGTGCTTCATACAAACAAGAGAGTACAAACCTGGAAATCATAAACTTTGTCTTGCCTCAACAGAATGGGATAAGATGCTACTAGTACTATAACTATTCACTTTCCTGGAACTGTTACCTATCCTTTGATATTTAGAATGCATAGCACTTCACTTTCCACAAATATTATATGGCTCGGTTTTCCCTTCTGGAGATTATATGGCTTGGTTTTCCCTTCTGGATCATGTTTCATTAGTGTAGTACACTTCCTATAGGGAACCAAAAACTTAGGGTGAAACTTCTATATGGAGAAACCATAACTAGGTCAGTGGCACCAGAGGTAGAGAGAGCATTGAGGAAAAAAGGAGTGTTAGAGCTAATCACACACACACATTGTGTTTCTTTGATAGGTGTTGTTCACCCATAAATTTGATTTTCTTCTTCTCCTTTACTCCATCTTGGTCACGACCATCCCAATATTGATCAAATTGGTACCAAATTGCACTGTTGGATTGAGAGTAAGAGACTTCAACATTCTTTTTCTTTACGTAATCCATATTTGCAATCTTCTGAACCACATGAGAATTGACACTATCATATGTGTCAACCACATGCACAGATACTTTTCACCTTTACAGCTTAGCGGAAACACGTAAGCTCTCAAGTTGCAGTAGTATCCACGCTTCCCATAGCGGGCGTTTAAGATTTCTTCTGCGAACTTGTGTCATGGAATGCCAAAAATTTCTTCCTAAAAATTCTTTCGTAGAACACACAAACTTGTTTTCATGAACAAAAAAAACCTCTCAAAATGAACATGTAAATATATTTACACCACAATACTTAAGACAATAAACATGTAAACATTTTATGTCTTTTATTATTTTTGGTGATATTTTTCTATCAATTTTATTAGAAATTCCCTGAGAAATTATTAAAAACCTTGGACATAATATGTCTTCTCTTGGATGATCTCATTTAATATCCACCAAATCAGAAGTCAGGAACCATTAAGATTTTTTTAGATTCATGAACACAAATACTGCCAAAGTCAAATTAGCTTTCAAAACAGTATATCGTATACCTGATTATTATTCACTTCCTCCTTCCATTGCAACATAGACTTTATATATTTTTGTAGGTGATTATATCTACAAAACAAGTGCTTGAACATAGATTTGATCTTTTGATTATCTTCCTTATGTGATTTATTTCTACCATGGGCATTGTCATCTGCACGAATTAGTAATAAAGCAAGCCTCTTCTTATGCACAAGTTCGTGGAAACCATGAGAGAGACACAAGTTCGTGGAAATGTATGGAACCATATCCATAATCCGTAAATCATGGATGGAAAACCATGTCTCTCCACTTAGCATCAAAGGAATTGAACCTAAAAAACTATGGACAAGATAGTTGTGGAAGTAGATCCATAGCTACAGGTTCTATAACAATCCTTTTCTCTATAGTTTGTGGATAAATTTTTGCAGCTAAATTAACTCAAATTTTGTACTGTAAGAGAAAATGGATTTAAAATCTAATTTTCCAAAAATGAAGTTAAAGAGACGTCAGTGACAGGGATCGTCCTTCCCTTTCTCCCTGCATAACTTGAGCTAACTAGGGTCCTATGTAAAACGTATACGAGGTGAAATAGACCATCACAGTTGTGACTCATGGGTAGATTGATAAAATAGGGCATTTGTTGTCAAGTTACCCATTTAACATCTCTCATCAAGGGCACATTGGTATATGGAAAATGCTTTGCATGGAATCCATATGTGCACTAGAGTTACTGCAAATATCTATGTGTTGCATGGAAACACATGGACCTAGCTCTATTTAATATATTGTTTACCTCAGCTTTGGATGTTGCACATGTGGACTTGGCCACTCAATACTGACTGAAGTTTGATGTGTTGTTGGTCACTCGATACTTTTTAGCGGCTGTTGTGGTATGGTTAAGCATTGAATTAGGTGGAAAGTGGTTGTTACTTGGTTACAAACATGATAACCAAGCTAAGGAAATCATGTGTATATTCTTCTCAACCATCTCATCCAAAGAAATCTGACATGATAAATTTTGATTTTCGTTATGTCAGTTTTCACTACAATCAGAAAATTCCCTTTGGCGCATGTAGTTGTGGCAAGACTTGAAAATTAGAATATTATGTTGTACCCCTCCCCAATAGAGGGATTCACGTCCATGGTGTATTCCTTGAAAAAATCCATGTCATAGGCTTCAATTCACTTCTACCCTCTTGTAGGGAGAGTATGTTTGGATGAGGATGCTTGTGGAAAATGCATCACTATTTTGAATCTCAAATCATCTTGAAAATTGCAAACGTAATTAATAAAATAAATGAAAATAATATTAAAAATATAAACTAATGTATACAATATATTTTTATTTTAAAGAAAAAACAGAGATTTACACTTGATTTACATTAAATAAATTATGGGATTCAAAACATGATATTATTCTCGTATTTGTTTTGTATTGGAAACCAAGCTTCGAGCACACATTTTGTTTTAGTCATTATTTCTGCATTAGTCATCGCTCACCTCTCGTAGTGTAACTTCTCCACTTAATTTAGTTTATTAAAGTCAATTCTACAGTTTAGATAATAATACTTTAAGATAAAATCATATATAGGAAATGTTTCAATTAAATGAATTTGTGGTAGTTGTATTTTAATTTTGAATACTCAAATATTTTGAAATCTAGATGTGTTAGAGCAAGATTTGTCTCACCCTATGCAATCTCGCAGAGAGGGTCTTATTCCATTCCACCATGTAGACTTAATTTTCGTGATGATAAAATCTAGAGCTAAAAATATAAATTTTTCCACTTATACACACCTTGCAAGCATATACGCAGGTTGCTCTACTACAACCCATGTACATTGGGATTTGTGCCAGAAAAGAAAAATTAAATGTCAGGTTTCCATGTCATGACAGGAGATCTCTGATCCTTGGCCTTCCACATAATGAAAACATTCTGACTCGTCCATTCAGTTTCATTTTGAAGGATACAAAGAAGACAATTCCGATCTATGGAAAACAAAGAGAGAATTCAACTTTGAGAGAAAAGTTACTCTGGAGAAATTATTTACTTCATATTGAGTTTGCATCCCTTTGTCCTTTAAGTCTGAAAAACAATGTTCATCCCCCAATACCGTCCCTTATTGATGGAGAACCTCTTTATCTCCCTTATATGAGCTTGCCTTTGGTGGAGGATTGAAGTGGTGGAGACCCAGTTGGAAGGAACTCGGTTGCTTGGTTTCGAACTGTGCCGACATGGAAGTTTGTAATATTTTCACTTATGTTGATCATTTATTAATAGAAATACACCTTTCCTGTCCAATTGATATCTTGAAAATATATGTATTATGATCCATGGGCATGTTTGTTTTGTATATTAATGGATTATACTATCTAATGTGCTAACCTTTTATATTATCACTATATGCTTGCTCTGCTTGTTTGTTGAGAACTGGTTGTAGGTATAAAGCTTTGAGTAGAAGTGCTTAACGATGGACATCATCAAATGTTTGGACGAGGTAGGCCTCTTTCTCGCCTCTCTTGCACATTATTTTATATAGCATATGTTGGATTTTAGTCGATTTCTGCAGTCATACCTATATGTTGCGGTTCACCCTAGTCATAGAGAGATTTTCCTCATAACAGAATTGACAAATCCACTGGGGAGAATATTCTTTCTTAGGGTTTGAAGTACTTTTCTCCTTAGATTTCTCTCATTTCTATTGTGGTTCATGTCATATCATTTCTTGACATCTTTTGTTCACTCTGGGTCTGAGTTTTCAACTTCGCTCCCTTCCATGGCCTTGTTTCTAAGCATATACATTCTTTTTTTCTTGACAACCGCATATACAAGCAAGATGTCTCACTGCAGGCTGCGTATATACACATTCTTTGCCAAAAAAGTCATGTACACCTTTTCTCGTTGCCTGTTTTCTTGTTTTGGTGTTTTCTGGGTGGGATTTGATGCTTGTTGAGGCTTCTTAGGTTCCTATAGTGACTATTGAGTGCATGTGGGATGACAGGAAACCCTCTTTTGGTTGAATTTTTGGGAGAAGTTTTTTTCTTCATATTTTCATTGTTATTTTCCTTATACATTGGATTGGGTGTTTCATTGCTTGATATCTTGCTGAAGTTATCTCTTTTTTATACACATCAGGGAAATATATATCAAGCTACTTCTCAGTCCATGCATTTTCAGTTTAGATATACTGAAAATACAAAAAAAAATAGGCATTTTGCATTACTTAATATTTTTGTCTTTGAGTTTTTATCATTAGCTTAGTGCATACAGTGAAAGATTGCATTTTACTTCTGAATCACAGAGTTGAATTTGAAAATTGCATCGTTTTTAGTAGCATTTCATAAATTAAAAGTTAAAGTTAGGAATTTGCATTATTTTCATATTTACTTTTCTTGCAAAGTCCTAACACCATGAGATTAATCACCATAGATTTTTGAGTAATGACAGACATAAAATTCAACACTATAATTTAAAATTTATTAGTGACGATTTATTTTCTAGGGTGCACAAACTAGCCTAGGATTTAGTGCCTTGGAATAGGATTTTGTGAGTAAACTTCTCCAAGGAAATTAAATCAACATATGTGTCTGAGTCAGGGAGTGGAGAAATCCATTGTATAATTGGTAACATTAGGAGGCTCCGGTCACACTGGAGTTAATTGCGAGGTTTCACAAAGTTGGTTGAAGGGATATCCCCCCGATACCTTCCTAGTGTCAGAGATAATTCTAGGGATCTATTCGTATCTGGGGATCTTGTTAGTTCCCTTACCTCCATGACAGGCGGTGCTTTCAAGGTTTTGGGATTTGCGATCCTACCCATACGGTGGACCTGACTTATGATTTCTCGCCTATGCATCGATTATACAATGGTTTATTAGTTGCTTGACTTAGGTATCTCATAGGTTACTTGCAGGGGATATTCTAAAAGTACCCTAGGTCAGATAAGGGTCGAACAACACACAACTTTTATGCAGGATTACCTCTTCAGGGGGATATGAACGATTGGTTGTTAAGCCCACGAGGGCCCTTATATCTAATTCTGTTACCTCTGATATTTAGCAGGGAGTCTCAGGCCCCTCTTGGGAGAGACATACCTTCTTTAGGGAGGGAGACCACCCAACCACTTTACGCATTTGGATGCATATTGGTCGTTTGATTTTTTGTGTGCTCTTTGATTATTAGTTGACCATAGGATTTTGTTTTGAGTCTTCGTTATCATGGATAGTGAAGTTCCCTTGACTCCCTCATTTATTGCTACCCTCCCCATGATGTTCATGGGGGAAAATTTGTCCTCTTTTTATAATGGTATGTAGAATAATGGTACTCAGTCAATGCCTTTGGTCTCTAATCATTTTTCTCATGGTATGTTAGATATGTCTCTAGACTTGCCATCCTCTGTCTCACCTCCTTCTGTGAATACAAGTTTTGGGTCGGGGGGCATGATGCCTCCTTATTCTCCCTCTCTGTTTGGTGGGAATCATATCCTTCAAACACCTCTTACGGTAGGAGGTTGGACTATTCCTTCCTACAAATCCACTATGCGAGAAGTAAGTGACCAAATAGGAAATATTTCTACTTATTACACTCCATCCACTTATCCTTCTTCTGTTATGTCAGTGCCTACGAACACTTTTCCCATGGCTGGCCTTCATCTGTCCTCTGGTGTTTCATCTAAGGGGAGTTATTTTTATAGTATGGGAAACACCCCTCATGGAGTCCCTTCATGTGGGGACAACATATATCCTCACATGAGTAACCCTTGTCATGTTTGTTTATCTTCGCAACCGTCTTTCTTAGTGTCGATTCCCTTACAACCCTTTATGAATTAGTATGAAGGAGGATATTGTCCTATCAGACAGGGACATGGATTAAAATAGGATCTTTCCTGGCCTGCAATTTCTCAAAACCAATCTTTCCCTAGACACTAGTCTCAAATGCTACAATCATCCACCACCATAAGTCCACTCACTGCATGTCATACTGGCATTATATCACCAACATCTTCTAGTCATGTTGGAGATTGGTTGACAACCTCTTCAAGTCATTTTGAAGACTTGCTACAGTCATTGCAAGTCATGTTGGGGGCACGAGTCCAGTCAATGTGTGTCATAGTGGCATTCTATCACCAACCTCTATTAGTCATGTTGGAGATTGGTCGAAAACCTCTACCAGTCATGTTGAAGACCTGCAACCAACTTCTACAAGTCATGTTGGGCGCACAAGTCCAGTCATTGTGTGTCATACTAGAATTATATCACCAACCTTTGCTAGTCATGTTGGAGATTTGTCGATAACCTCTATAAGTCATGTTGAAGACCTGCAACCAATTGTTGCGAGTCATGTTGGGGGCACAAGTCCAGTCACAATGTGTCATACTGGCATTATATCACCAACCTCTGCTAGTCGTGTTGGAGATTGGTCAACAACCTCTGCGAGTCAATTTGAAGACCTGCAATTAGCCGTTGCAAGTCACGATGGGGGCACATGTATGGTCACTTCTAGTCACACTACACATACATCACCAACTTTTGCTAGTCATGTTGGGGATGCATCCCCAATCTCTGTGAGTCATGTTAGACATTTGCTACTAGCCTCTACAAGTCATGTTGGGAGCATGTCACTAGCCACTGTAAATTATGTTGGGAGCATTCATACGATTTAGAAGCCTAGACATTTCACATGTAAGGCTAGATTCCTTTATAGGACTTGCAAAGGAAATCATCTTACTTGTTTGTGTCTTGTGACTACCGGGATACTAGAAGTTTGGTTCTCACTTGAGGGCCCTTCAAGTTATCAGTCGTCTATGGTTTCCCCACACTCCGTTCCTTCTTTGGTTGATACAACAATCATTCCAATGCAATCTTTGGTTGACACCCATTTTCCTTTAGTAGTTGAGGCGTCCTTTGAGCTTGGTGTCTCGCATCCCATTAAACCAATGGTCGTGTCGATGAAATCTTTGACTAACACCTCTCTTATGTTTGGGGGTGATGTGTCTCTTGACCTTTTTGTCTCACATCTTGTTCAACCAGTGGTCGTGTAGATGCAATATTCGACTGACACCTCTCCTATGTTCGATGGTGATGTGTCTTTTGACCTTGTTGTCTCGCATCTTGTTCAAACAGTGGTCGTGTTGATGCAATATTTGACTAAAACCTCTCCTATTTTCGGGGGTGATGCATCTCTTGACCTTGTTTTCTCGCATATTGTTCAACCAATGGTCATGTCGATGAAATCTTTGACCAACAACACTCTTGTTTTTGGGGATGACGCACCTCTTAACCTTGTTGTCGCACACCCTATTCAATTGATGGTTGAGGATGTGTTTGTATCGATTTAATCTTTGATCGACTCCACTCTTCTCTTGGAGAGTGACAAGTCTAAGGAAGCGGTCATGCCAATGAAATTTTTGGTCGATCCCACTCTTCTGGTTCTGGTTCTATACCTTCTATGCAATGTCCTTACATTTTCTAGTAATTCATCTTTTGAACAAGAGAGACTTTTACTCTTCTCGAGTTCCCTCCATCCAAGTGTTAGATGAGGTTCCCTTTGATTGTGATAGTCTTGTGGGGTATCCAATGACTCTGCCTATGTCTTTTCCAGGAAGAGACATTATCCGATATATCACAGAGATGATATAATCCGCTCGTGCTTTATCCTCCTCAACTTGGAGAGATTTGTTTTTTCCCAAGATTATGTCGGTTATTCGTAAGATACTGAAATTCCATAAAAGGTATGCACGGGAGCCATGTCCTCCCCCATTGCTTGCCACCTAGAATGTCACTAACAAGTTCATGTTAAGCCCTTTTTCGACTCATTCAAAAAGAAAAAATATTGTTGAGTGATTTGTCCTTTTCACACTCGTTAAATTGGACTTGAAAGGTTGTGAGTCTTAGTTAAGATCTTTTCATACTTGTTTTCAAAAAATGAAAAGATTTTCAAGTGATTTGTCCCTTTCACACACATTAAGTTGGATTTGAAAGGTCATGAGTCTTAGTTAAGCTCTTTTCTGACTCGTAATCAAAAAGTGAAAAGATCACTGAGTGAACTTGTCTTTTTCACATTCGTAAATTGGTTTTGAAAAGGCATCTATTTGGCACAAGTTTATCCCTTTTTCACACCAACTAGACTAAAAGACATAAAAAAAGACATTTTTTGCCATTAAATTGTGACTGCATGTCATGCGCCTGCTTGCAATATTGAACCTTTAGCCGATTCTCGTTTTACATTATAAGTCGTTTGCCTCAACAATTTTTCATCCTCAACCAAGCAGAGCCTTGTTTATATCCTTCGCAATTTGACACCCTATACCTAGTAGGAAACATTCCCTCGAGTGTCCATCTCCCGCATGCACCCCCCTGCATTGAGCATAGGTACGCTCCACTGCTGGAACTAGTTTTGCTTACTTGCGACACTCGTTTCCTCCTTTGTATCATAACATTCATTTGTTATGAAAAAACAAAAAAAAGATGGGCGAGAAGGGAGTATTATCATATATCGGTAGTATTCGTGTCACCTTTTAACAGAGAACAAAGTTATTTTTGTCCATTCATCATAATTTTGGGTTTAGCATGGCCTTAGGAAGTTGAGCTCATTACATATTCTTCTCTACCGACTGGTTACTCTTACAATCCCTACAAAGAACTTCATTTATGCCTCCTACATATCATGATTTTATCATTGGGTCTATGATGCCAAAGTCCACCATATGTCTCATGCTCTTGTTCAAAGGAAGTCTATCAACCTGTGTCGGCCAATCCTCAGAACTCTTGAATTTGCATGTTGGCCATACCCTAAGTTTGTCTCAGAATCACATGATACTTTAGTCATATCGTGCACCCTATCCCTACTTTCATCATTGGTAGGTAACCTTGAACCCAACAATCGACATTTCATCATTGGTCATTAATTGGGTGGTTTCCCTTATGTTCGAAGGCAAAACATTTATTCACAAAATGGGATTTGTGTAGTGTCTTGGATTCCATTAGCCTTATTGGTGGTTTCCTCGCCTTTGTCAGCAATTTTCATCATTGTATGTTATTCAAAGGGTCTTTTTTGTGTATCGCTTGCACTTGGAACACGCAAAAGATGCACAGGGACGTTGGTTCGTGAACTTGTTCTTCATCTGATTTCCACCAAATCATGAATCTCCTACTTTGTACCTTGTGCTGACTGATGAGACATGCTTTAAGGTTCTCCTTTCAGCAAGTCTCTTTCCATCGAAATCGTCCCATTATCTGGAAATGAGACCTAGAGTCTTATGAGTACCTTGAGGCTTGTAGTCATCAGTGGCAGGTTCTCTCCCCATCGACTGTTGGGAATACATCAATGTTTCTTGGTCGATGGATTCTTTAGTTGTTTGACACAGACTCCTCTATTCACACTTGTAACAATGTAATCAATGCCTTGATACCTACTTTCACTATTGGTATGTTGCCTCGCGTTTGTTAATGGTATACATCAATGACCAGTAATCAAACGATGTCTCATTGTGTTCGACCTCAACTCCTTTATTCACATGATGTAGACTTGCACCTTTGGAAAATTGTGTAGAACACTTGAAGACATCACTGTCTGGCCACAACTTTCCTAAGATGTTGCTTCCTTTTCATTGGACCAGTACCTATATGACTTTAGTTATCATGGGAGATTAGATTGTACTCCATGGTATACAGACATATTAAGATTGGTTTTTGAGACAGGTATTGTTGGTCCTTGTTCGTGACTATGATAGCTATTGGCATATAACCGCATTTAAATTTGCCTATTCATGGCCACAAACACTTGTTCGGTATATTTTCGCATGGATATGCAGTGTATTTTTGGTATCCATGTATGTAAAGTCGGTACATAATGTAATGAGAAATTGAGTTCGTCCAGCTGGTTCTCTACCACTCCACTTCTGGGTTATTTATAATGTATTTCGGCCATCGCAGATACTCCTCTGACCTCACACATTAGGGGGCATTTGTTAGAGCAAGATTTGTCTCACCCTATGCAATCTTGCAGAGAGGACCTTATTCCATTCCCCCATGAAGACTTACTTTCCCTGATGATAAAATCGAGAGCTAAACATATAATGTTTTCCACTTATACGCACCTTGCAAGCCATACAAAAAGCGTATATGTAGGCTGAGCCACCACAGTCTGCGTACATAAGGATTTGTGCCAGAAAATCAAAATTGAATGTCGGGTTTCCATGTCATGACAGGAGATCTCTGATCCTTGACCTTCAATATAGTGGATACATTATGACTCAGCCCTTCAGTTTCATTTTGAAGGATATAAAGAATCCAATTCCGATCTATGGAAAAGGAAGAGAGAATTCAACTTTGAGAGCAAAGTTACTTCGGAGAAATTATTTACTTCATATTGAGTCTACATCCCTTTTTCCTTTAAGTCTGAACACGGTGTTTAGTCTCCAAGCTCTTCCCTTATTGATGAAGAACCTCTTTGTCTATCTTATATGAAATTGCCTTTGGTGGAGGCCCAGTTGGAAGGAACTCGACTTCTTAGTTCTGAACCGTGCCGACACAGAAATCTATGATATTTTCACTTCTGTTGATTATTTATTAATAGAAATACTCTTTTCCCGTCCAATTGATATCTTGAAAATATATGTATTATGATCCATGGGCATGTTTGTTTTGTATATTAATGGATTATGCTACCTAATGTGCTAACCTTTTATATTATCACTATATGCTTGCTCTGCTTGTTTGTTGAGAAGTGGTTGCAGGTATAAAGCTTTGAGTCAAAGAGCTCAACGGTGGACATCATCAAATGTTTGGACGAGATAGGCCTCTCTCTTGTGTCTCTTGCACATTAGTTTATATAGCATATGATGGAATTGAGTCGATTTCATCAATCATACTTATTTGTTATGGTTCCTCATAACAATATGTGTCATTTTTAAGAATTCAAAGAGTTAATTGATGTCTCTAACACTACTACATTTTCAATTTCAATTGATGTATCTAACATTACAACATTTCCAAACTCAAATTTCATATATAACATTTTTATTTTTAATTTCAACATATGTAAAGTTTTCTTCCATGTTATAATGTTAAAACTAATCGATATCAATACATGTTACAAACTATTAATGCACATTCCACCAAAATTGTCCCCACGCAATTCTCCTATCAATAATTAATACATTGACTCGTCACATCATCACAACCACTATATTCCTCCCTAGGTTTCTACTCAGACTTATGCATTCTCTTGTTTTGAATGTCAACCAACCGAAGGTTATAAAGAGTACGTTAGGCATAACGAATTACTTTAATAAATTGATGTTGATAAAGAGTACGTTAGGCATAACGAATTAATTAAATAAATTGATGTTGATAAATAAATATCAGGTTAGACATAAGGAATTACTTATATAAATTGATGATGAGAAATAAAGAGTAGGTTATGTTGAAAATGAGCTAACTAGTTTCCCATGTGGATGCATGTATATAATATTAATTAAAATAGAATATAAATGCATGCACACTATAGTCAACAGTTTGTATAAGAGGTCGATCATATTGTAATCAATTTGTCTAGCTATTTGATATATTCTGTATATATTAGCATATACATAGAGGTGAAGTGAGCAATGAGCAATGTAGTGTAGCATAATATGTGAGAAAAGAGGAGATGCTGGTTATGATTGTTATTGTAATTCTCCCTTAAATAATAAGAATATTGATTATTATTACCTCATGATTTTTTCTTATATTAAGTTTTCATATAAATCAGTATATGAATTCTGTGATTATTATGTCAATTCTGTGATTCTTATTATGTCTAGTTTATTGTTGTTGGCTTTATTTTCTTTTTCATTAAAATCATATAACGTTTATGCTTATAATGCCTAACAAGTGATATCATAGCTCAGTGTTGAAGATTCAAAGAGCTAAGGAGGAAGACCTGTTCAGAATCGAATCCGCAGAGGAAGTCAATGGTCGGTCATGGATGAAAGCCCGCAAGGTGGAGAATGAGCGCATTACGCTTGAATGGCCATGGGAGATATTGATATTCTACTTGAATACGCTCTGTGGGTGGTGTGATACCTTTCATTTTCTATATTATCACACTCTGCACCTCATGGGAGGAGCGAAAACCAGTGACAATCATTGATCATATTTTTTGCAAGGTGCGATAGCCGTGGAGCGATACTTATGGTGTGATCGAGTTGAAAATTCTCTTGGACACTAGGTATAAAATATTTAAAGTCATATGGTATGAAAGAATATTTTTAGGATCCATTAAAAAAGAATCGCATTTAAATATGGAAAAGTGGGCGGGGAATGTCATTTCATAAATGATACTTTATAAATATATGGGTTGATGTTTTCTTAAAAGGTTTTAAGAAATATATATATTATATATTTTGTGGATTAAATTTTTTTCATTAATATTTTTGGTTGTTAATCATTGACCTTATATCATTGTTTCTAGATATTAAAATTTGGTTTTTATAAGTTGTAGTTTTGGGTGGTTTGTGCTAGTGGTAAAACTGTAGATTTCAAAGTTTGAGGTGGAGAAATTCAATAGTAGGAATAACTTTGAATTATGGAACTTCAAGATGCAAGACTTGTTAGTACATCAAGGAAACAACAAGAGCAGTGATGATTGTGTCATCGTGAAGAAAAAAAATTTGTATTTACATTGGAGTTATAAAAAATTATTGATTGCATGTAAATGGGCATACATTTGTAAGACTTGCATAGACATGCGCACCCCTATTTTATTAAATCACCTATCGATTGCATGTAATGAATCCTATAAAAGGCTTGTTAAACTCCATTGTAAATGGGCCTAAAGGTAAGTGGTGAAGGCTTACCTGGCAAGATTTGATCAAGGGAATGTTCATGTTAAGGTGGAGCACTGAGACTCCAGTGTAAAGTCCTTGGAAGTTAGCAACAAGGGTTCACTTGGTTCGGTTTGGCAGGATCTCATAAAGGTTTTTCAAATTCAAATTTCAAGGTGGAGAACTGTGTTCAGGTTAGAAAGGTGGATCTATAGAAAGACTGATAACCAAATGTTTGAGAATATATGGTGAAGGTAGGTTCATATCCATGGAACTTGGAAAGTATTGCAAGGAAGTTGGGATCGAATATGCATGTTAAGTAATGCCAAGTTGCA
>SNQJ01S0188057.1:0-18389 GCA_010110895.2 Picea sitchensis | reverse complement strand
TATTGTTCACTTGAAATTTTCTTTTGAAAATGGAAAATTTTGCATCCATAGAATATATGTCTATGTCTGGCACTCTAGCAAGTTCAAGTACATCAAATCTCCTCTCTACACTTGAATTGTATAAAGTTTATTTTTAATTTGTGAAATTTATGATTTTTTTCATATTCACAATTTGCACAATCTTCTATACTAAAAAACAAATTATTTAAATTACCATTAAATTAGCATGTACGTTTATTCATCAATTATAAATATAATAATATTATTAAACTATAACACATAAATTTATATAAAAATAACTTATCAATATTTTTGAAATATATATAATTTCACATCAAAGTATTACATAAGAAATTATAAATATAATAATATTATTAAACTATAACACATAAATTTATATAAAAAGAATCTATCAATATTTTTGAAATATATATATATAATTTCACATCAAAGTATTACATAAGAAAACAACATACTAAATTATTCATTATGAAAATGGCATACTTTCAATGAAAATAAAAAAAAATATTCCAAAATCTACTTTACTTTCATAATCTTACAAATGCGAAGAAACTTACAACGGAACTTAAGTTTAAATGAAAATCAATTTTTTTTTTCCAAAATCTACTTTACTTTCATAGCCTTACAAATGCGAAGAAACTTACAACAAATAATGGAACTAAAGTTTAAATGAAAATCAAAAGAAAATTTCCAAAATCTACTTTACTTTCATAGCCTTACAAATGCGAAGAAACTTACAACAAATAAGAGAACTTAAGTTTTGATAGTGATAAATGTATATGGCATTTACAAGATGAAAACTTATCAAAACATATGGCAAATATTTTTTTTTTTTTTTCAAATTTGTTACATTGCCAAAAACGTATTCACATTACAATAGGTTTAATAGTATAGTTTTTATTAAAAGAACAATAAAATAAATTTATTTGGGTTAGAAGTGATAAAATCTTTTGAGATAAGTTTTTTTTCAAATTTTTTTAATCTAAAAAAATGTTTGCACCTCTTTATTTAGAAGTCAAAATAAATTTATTTTTATTTAATTATTTAATTTTCATATATTTTATTAATTTTTTTGATTTATTGAAATTTGATTATAATTAATTATTATCTATTTTTTTTTATATGTTTTAATTTTTTATTTGTTTATATTTCATAAAAAATAATTATTTATATGATTTCTTATTTTATTTACTAGGAAATGTTGTTGAATTTTAGTTAAAGGATAGATTTTTTAATTAAACTTCTCGGTGTATAGTGAAAATATTTTTTCAAACTCATCTATATATATATGTATGTGTGTGGATGGAATACACATTCTAAATTTACCCTTAGTTTAATTATCTATTTTTTTTTGTATGTTTTGTTAATTTTTTATTTGTTTATATTTCATAACAAATAAACAAATAGAGATAGAGGCAATGTTTGATAAAAAAAATTGACTCATCAAAAATACTATTCAAACTCAAATAGAGGATAGATTCTTAGGGTTAAGAGTGAATTATAGACAATTAAGGATGGGATTCAAGAAATGGAAAAACATGAAAAATCAACCCAAGAAGGAGAGGCACTTGAGAGATAGGATTAAAGAGATACAAGAAAAACTAACCAACAATTTGACCCTCAAAAATCTAGAAAAAAAATGGATATCAAACCCATCAAGGAGGAAATGAATAAGCTAATTGAATTGGACCACGAGCTTAATAAAAGAGCCTTGAACCTCATAATTTTTGGTATAAAAAAACAACAAGAGGGGGATACACTAGCAATAGTAAAAAAATAATTAAATAATAAATCACAAATTGATACAACTTACCTCATAAAAACAAAGAGGCTAGGAAAAATATTTGATCACAAAGATAGGTTGATTCCTCTCAAAGTAAATTGTAATGACCATAAATATAACATACTAAGTAAATCTCCAAACTTAAAAGGGTCGGGAATATTTATAAATGAAGACCTCCTTCCAGAAGACCAAGTTGAATTAAGGAAGGAAGTTCAAAAGGTAAAAGAAGCCAGGAAAGAAGGAAAATAAGAAATAATTAGAAATCAAAAATCTCTTGTTAGGGATAGAGACCAGAAGTATAATAATAAATAGGAATTTGGAACACTCGGGATCATTTTTTGGAACTGTCGTGGCTTTCCATGGCACAAAGGTCCTATGATAAGTTGGATCCTGAGTGATATTGATATTATTTGTCTAGTTGACACTTGGGAGCATGAAGAGTCTAAGGTCCCTAACATAGAAGGATTTGTCTTGTGGTCGGCATGGAACAAAAATTCCCACTGTAGAGGGATATGAGGCATAGCTTGTTATATTATAAAGAGAATTTCTCCTCAAATTCAACTTCATAAGATCGACCCTCTAAATCAATACATTTGGGTAGAAATTTTAGACACCAATGCTAAGAAGATGTATATAGAAATTTTCTATTTTACACCTATTAATTCTACATTTTATAAGAAAAACAATCTAGATAGCAATTTTCCCTATAATAATTTAGAAAAAGATATTTATAATTTGAAAAATAAAGGTAATATCCTTCTGCTGGGATAATTTAATGCTAGGACTACAACTAAACTGTAACATCCCGCTCTGGCGCACTGAGCGAAGTTATTCTTTGAGGACACTTGCTCGCAAGTGATCCAGACTATTATGATATTAAAACATTTGTCTTTGATTATGATGCGTCATAGGTAGATGACATGTTGTTTTACTACATTGACATAGACAGGTGCTATTGACTCAGTTTTACTGGGTCTGTAGGGTTTTGGACCCTGAGGATGCAGAGGCATTGACGAAAACCCTTGGACTCTGGATCGAGTCAGGGAGTGTGCTATTGGGGTATGATTGATTTACTGTGATATTAGTATATTTGATTAGATGATATGATGTGGATATGTTCTGACATGATTTGTTGATGATGCACGCTGACGATAGCTTGTCGACCAGACTCACATATCGAGTAAAGGGGCCACACATGACTACCAGAGAGGTTGAGGGAGAGGAGTGGACAACAGCCCTACCACAGCCTACTGGCACTCCCGCCGTGGCTCGAACTGTAGGTTAACAATTACCTAGTTCGAGAGGACCCACGATGACGTGAGGGCAGACTGCGACAGTTGCTCAAGATGATTCTAAGGGGCACACAATAAGGCGGGAGCCTTATTCCTTAGAATCCCTTAGTCTTCCACAAGTTCACCTAGCGGAGTGTTGACTCCAGGGGTTATTGATGTCTACCAATTAGTCAAGAGGTGAGTGGCACCCTTGGAGCATGTGGTGCATCCTAAAGGGCATGTCGTGCAAAAGAAACAAAAGATGCAAGTGGCACCCTTGGAGCACATAGTGCATCCTGAAGGGCACATCGCGCAAAGGAACAGATGAGGCGAGTGGCACCCTTGGAGGACCTAGTGCGTGCTGAAGGGCACATCGCGTTGGTGATGATAGAGGGATGAACCCAGATGGCTCTAAGACAGACAACACATTAAGAAATTTTAAAACAACTTTCCTAATTAAATGTCGCCCAGTTCAGAATCTAAGTTCTAAGTCTAAAACTTCTCTAGGGGTAAAATTTTGTCTACCCTTAAGAAAATATACATATAAAAATAAAATAATAAAATTTAAACTAAAAACCACTTAAGCGATAGTTTTAGTCTTCATAAATTTTTGGGGTAAAATGAAGAGAGTAAGAAATTAATTAAAATATGTGGATATAAATTGTCAAGAAGAAATTAATTAATTTTAACTTTTGATAATTTAAAGAGGTACTAAATTATTAATAAAAGTTAAAAAAAAGGATAATTTGCACAACTGTCTTTTCTAGCTCAAATAAAAAGGAATGAAGGAAATGTAAAAATTAGGAAATTAGGGAAAGGAGGTAACCTAAAAAGGGAAGGAGGGGAACTCATGGTAAAAAGAGGGAAACCAACTTAGGAAAGAATCGACA
Organism: Picea sitchensis; assembly: GCA_010110895.2. Classification (NCBI taxonomy): domain Eukaryota; kingdom Viridiplantae; phylum Streptophyta; class Pinopsida; order Pinales; family Pinaceae; genus Picea; species Picea sitchensis. Next base: position 14,424 of record SNQJ01S0188057.1, on the reverse strand, counting down.
TTTAAGAAACTTATATTTTTGAACTGATTTAGCAATTTCTTTTTAGGGAAAGCTTTTAAAACCTGTAAGGGAATATAGGGACACCTAGGAGTGATTTTAGGAGTAACTCTAGGTGGGTGAGGGAAATAAGACAATTAATAAATTAAAGAAAATAAATATTGGAGGAAAGTGGGGGATGGATGACACTTGTACGAAGGATAATTTTTAGAAGATTTTTATTAAAACTTAACTTAAATGAGATTTAGGGAAAGAATGGAAGTGCTAAAACTCTATAAAAGAAAGGGAGGAGAAGGAAGAAGGGATTGGTTGTTAGCGTAATGTTACGCTGCCAGATTAGTGACTTGACTGATTTACTTGTGGGAGTTTGGATTTCCCAGCTCGGAGAGGAGTGGTAGCTCGGCCTTGTGAGGCTAGCTGGGAGCTAGACGTACTATCTGGATAGTGTGTGGCCCCTTTGCAGCTCGGGGGGGCTAAGGGGGAAGCAGAGTACCCCTAGCATTGGCTGGGAGCTACCGGTGAGGTCTCGACAGTCGGCGAGTGGGAGCGGCACAAAGCGCGCGGACGTCATCGAAGCGGGCGATAAGGCAAAGGTACGCTCTTTTATTTAGTAGAGTAAGATGCATTATGACTTATGTTGGGATTGAAACCTCGATTGTAAATGGATTGAATGGTTGTTTATTTATTTATTTAGGCTATTATAACTGTAATTGCTGTAAAAATATTAACTCAGTTGTTGTAATTCGGTAATGGATGGAATAGAAATAATTTATACTTCATCTATTCCAACTATATCTTTAAACCGCCAAATCAACTGTGTAAATGTCCTCGCCGGCAATTTTGTTTCTGCATGTTCCTCATTCGATAATAGCCACTCCAGCCTTGCATCTAAAACACTTAGCCAATTGACTTTTACCTCTGCGGACTGTGTAGTTTCGGACCGGCAAACGGTGTAAATTCGTTGCATTTCCCTTACCCTTGTGTACGGTTTCTATGTACTGGTCGTGTGGACTTCCCCCTCTGCCAAACCTGTGAACTTCATGCTTGCCATCGAAACTTCAGAGCGCTACCCCAACCATCTTACTCCATTGCCTTCCCGCCAAAAAAAATTGTTGCTTTCCCATTTTTGTTGTTTTTCTCCTTCCTCCCATAGTCAAGCGTATTGGACTGAGGTTGGTTGTATCATTATCGGTTGTTTGCCTTAATTTATTAGGTTGTTGGCCGCGTTTCCATATTAGTTAGACTACGAACCCCTACCTTGGTGACACAGGGAAATGCATTATGTGTGTTGTTAATGGTGCAATTGTTTAACTAAGAGAGCATTTGGGACTTACCTCCAGCGTTGACCCGAGATCTCCATGGCTACCTGCGCTATTCCTTTTTGCGTTGTTGAACCATTCTGGATAGCGTTAAACCTTGGCCTTTTCCCTTACTTCTTTTTACCGGATCTTTTTACTCTTAACCATGCCATTTAATTCAGAGCATAATGATGCTCAGGACAATGCTCCCCTGACTAGTCCACGTTTTAATTACATTTTAATTACAACGTTTCACTTGGAGATGATTTCAGTGTTGCCACGTTTTCTTTCACAATGATTTACCTGTGAGTCACTCCAGCGTTTCCCTATGTAGCCTGGCTGACTGTGGGTGTTTTCCCTTTTTTCCTTTACCAGATTCGTAACCCAGCCATGCGATTGGATGACAGGGAACCTCAATCTTTAGCAATTTATGGCAGCCTTTTAAAGTACTAGTAGCAACTTATGGCATGACTGGTAGAAGATTTCATGGCGATTTTTAGGGCCGATTATGGTTAGCATTAGTCATGGTGGCAGCCTTTATGGCAACTTATATGGCAACTATTTTAGTTAAGACCTGAAGCAATCTTGATGGCAAGACTGGCAGGAAATTTTCGGCAGTGTATGGCAGCTTTAGGAGAGCATTGATTACGGTAGAATTTTACGGCTTGTGTTATGGACACCTTGGATGTTAGCTGGTTGGGTTAGTTTTAGAATTAAAAATTATATAACTGACCTTGTGCATGTGCAAATCTTTAACTTACTCCCTTAATTCCTTTATTTCATTCCTATGACACAACTAATATCTATTAGTTGTCTGGTTATTATATTATTATTCTTTAATTATTACAACGCAACTTGCTAGGTAGTTGTTTAACCAGCAAATTTAACTCCTTATCCATAGTATTGATTTGATTTAGTAAAGTGGTAACCTAATAACTAAGACCTTGGGTCATAGAGCCTGTAATATGCAACTATTTACATTAAGGTAAAATTGCCAAAGAAACATGTTGTGGTTAGGTAAATAATTACAATAATAGCATTTTCTTTTATTGCAGCAATTGTTTGGATTAATAGGTATTAAACATATCCAATAATAAAGTATTGTATAGAGGAGATGTTCCTGGAATTTTTGTGCTTATGTGTAGATTATCAACTACTCAACCTTAGTCTAATTTTGATTAATAGAACATTCCCTTGTATACAATTGGTAAAAGTACTTAACAATAAATAAATCTTTGGAAATGATTAGAATAGTAATTGATGTTATCAATTTATTAACTATTGCATAATACCATGTGGTGCAGCCCTAAATAAACAAGTAAATGATATTATGTAACACTTTCAACAACTTGATAAAGGATTAGATTGGAACAACAATGAATTTTATTTAAAACTGGGTACCAATCCAACGTCTTTTTCAATTGGTAATTTTTGGATGTAGATTGTATATAGTCTAGAAAACAATAAAAACAATCAAATGTAAACAATAAAGGGTGATGTGGAATGTGTAGAAGGATAAAAGGTGATGCTTACCATTTGTAATGTCTTTTAAGCTGAGTACAATCTCTTAATTTCTAACCTGCCTTGTCATTTTTACAATGTTGAGAGCATGCATCTTTCAGCTCTAATTGAAGATATTGCAATCTTTTAAATGGCTAGTTTATAATTGATAGACTAGATAGATTTTAATTAAGGATGACTTATATTTTAGTTAATAATCCTGTCGAAAATTTTAGACTTGCTTAGTAATGCTCTTTAAATGACAAATCAGATGACACTCTATTGTCATTGGTAATTTAGAATTGCGCAATGAAATGTTTTCAAGACTAATTTAGATCGTACCTTAATGATGTTATGCACTTTAGACATGCGAAGTTGGGCTCTTAATGGAGGTCGGAATAGACTGTGTTAAAAACCTTACATGCTATATTATTTGTCATTGTCTCGTAATTGATTAAAAATACACTTCCCATGCAATATTGTAATAGTAGTGAGAAATTTAATGAGTTAATAATGATGCACTATTGTAAAATGCCTTAATGTAGATAACCTTGTTGTTGCGATCTTCATGGTTATGTTATTGTCTTTAGCTTAGAAGGCTTGGTCTGCTTGTGTCGGGTGGGGTGTAGACACCTCCATGTTCCTCAAAACAGTCACCAGCTCTGAGACCTTAAATGGTTAATATCGATGGGAACTTGGGCTTGAGCGTTGCTTATGTGTCTTGGAGGTCCTAACCATTGCAGGGTAGGACGGGCGGGTAGTCAGTATTATTTATTTGTCGATTGATTGTCATTCATTGCATGTAGATACTTGATGTGCGTCTTAGGTCGTCATGTTGTTGTCACCGTTGCATGCGACATGTTCATCGTCACGTTGCTACACAGAGTATAATGTTTTTGTTACCCTTGTACACATGCACACACACACACAAAAAAAGTGTACTTGTTATAAGAGGTTCGTCGTCGTTACAAACGGGTGGTTCATTACATAAACAAGCTACTCTTTTAAGCAATGATTCCAACCATAATCCTTTATGGCTACACGAGTACCTAATTTTATCTAATAGCTAAAAAAAATCTCTGAAGACCTAATTGAGAATTTGTTTGGTATTGAGTTGGTCAAGCTCTGGAGCTCTCAAGACCTAATAATTTGCAATGGAGTAATGAAGTGGCCAAACTCCAACCAGATGACTTGTATTCATGGGCCAGGTAGTAGTTTCGTAGATTATCTGATATGTGATATCCCCATTTCCAACCAAATAACAACTTTTAACCTTTTAAATGACCATGAACTCGACTCTGATCATAAACCTTTAACCCTAACTTTAAACTTTTCCATGAACAAGAGCGCCATTGAAGAGAATTCTGATAATCAAAGATAATTGGGCTTTGACAAAAGTAAATTCGACCTGTTTTTAAAGGATTTAAATAGTAAATTAAATCTCCTAACTTATAAGGACAACATTGAAGAAATCTATCATAATTTTACAACTACCCTTTCCACTTCTATTAGCAAGTTCTCTTTCGAGGTGTCCTATTAAAAGAATAATAGAATGACCAACCCTTGGTATGATAGAGAATGTAAAATTTCTAGGAAATCCATTAGGTATGCTTCTAATGAGTCCTTAAAAATTGATAAGATCAATATGTACAAACCCCTAATTGAAAGGAAAAAGAGGTACTATATCAATAAAAGGCAAGAGCAGCTTTCAAAACTATCTAAGTTGGATCCTAAGAAGTTCTGGAGCCAAATTCTAAACCACAATACTAAATAAAATAATATGATTCCCTTAAGGGTTTGTAACTCCTACCATAAAAGTCTTTATGAGTTCCCTAATGCCATGGACATCATTCCTATTATCCATACAGAGGATGCAGTTTTTTTTCTTTTGATGACATAGAGTTCAGGGTTAAGTGGCTTGCAAATGGGAAAGCTAACGACAATGAAGGTTACCAAGATGGAATTTTTAAAATTGAAGGGCCTATCCTTATCCCTCACATACAAAAGCTATTCAATTTAGTATTCAAGTAGGGATTCCATAAACCCTGGACACAAAGCCTCATTGTTCCTATTTTTAAAAATGGGGATAGAAACATCCCCTATAATTATAGGACCATTATGATTAACCTGATTTTATCCAAGCTTTATGGAATTATTTTGGAAAAGAAGATTAGCCTTTGGCCATAAAGTCATTGTAAAAGAGATAAAGGCTAGGCCGGGTTTAGGAAATATCATTCAACTATGGACCATATTGTTACCTTTAGGATCATTGCAGAGGAGTTCTGCAATATTAAAACCAATTTTTTTGTTGTTCTGTGGACTTTAGAAAAGATTTTAACATGGTCCCTAGGAAAAACCTTTGGAATAGGTTGGAAGAGATAAAAGTGTCTCTCGAGTTGAAGGTTGTTGCAATAAGGATGTATGATAACGTTATTGCTAATTTTAAAAACACAAAGGGCTGGTCAAAAGAGATTAACTGCAATATTGGAGTCAAACAAGGTTGTCCCTTGTCCCCTTCCCTTTTTGGCATATACATTGACAAATTAGAAGATTGTTTAGAAAAATAAGGTTGTGTCAGCCCTACTCTCACTGGTATAGTTATCAATAGTCTTCTTTATGTTGATGATATCGTTCTTATGGCAAGGATTTCCCATGATCTTGAAAACCAACTAAGAATCCTCAAGGATTTTTTCTCCAATATGGGTATGACTGTTAATAGTGATAAGACTAAAGTTATGATTATTAAATCCAATAAAATCACTTATGATACCTTCTTATATGACAACAAAATCTTGAAGGAAGTGACTTCATACAAATATCTTGGAATTGATATTCACCACAAGTTCAACTGGAATTATAGCATTGAGAAAATGAATATTGGGTGATGAAAAGTTTATTATATTCTTGAAAACAATTGTAATTCATTTGATCTTTGTATTTGGGATAAGAAGAAACTCCTCTTTGAGGCTCTCATTACACTAGTTATTCTTTATGGATGTGAAGTTTGGGGATGTAGTATCTCTCGTAAATCCTGGAGAAAGATAGAGCAAATACAAAAGAATTTTATAACCTATAATCTCAAAATTTAAGGGAAATATTCCCTATCCCATTCTCCTCTTAGAAACAATCCTCTACCCTATTGAGAGAACGACTATGACTAGATATCTAATGTATAATAACAAGTTAAACAACATGGAAGACAATAGGATTCCTAAAACTTCTTCAAAATCGAGTTGTAACCACCATCCACTCAAGAGAGGATGACAAAAAGATGCCTAGTCTTAGCTAAACTATTGAGGAATCATGGAAGACACCATTTTGCAAAATAAAGGTACTATTAAAAATATCATCAAATAAAAATTTAAGGAGAAAAAGTGGTGTGATAAAGACTTAGAGGAAAAAAGAAAGTTATGTATTATAAGGATGTAATCAAATGTAATCTAGAAGATCAAAATTATATATTTGTTTTGATGAGTGTAAAGAAAAAAATAAACATTATAAACATCGTTAAGATAAGAACAAATTCTCAAGAGCTCCATACTGAAACTAGGCATTGGTCAATTCCTAAAACGCCATGGGATGAAAGAGTGTGTCACCTTTGTGACAGTAAGAAGGTTGAAGATGAAAAACACTTTATCTTAGATTCTCTAGCCTATACACAAATTAGATCTCATTTTCAAAATATTTATCATAGTACAGAATAGACCAATTCGGTCTTAGTGGACTTTAATCATCATCATCATCAATGGAATACACATTTGTATTTGCTCTCATGGTACACGAGGTAAAGTAGATCACTTGCAATTTTGGTATAGTAATATTTATTATTAATTTTGGTATTCATTATTAATTGTTTTAATAAAATTTGATGAATTATAAAAAAGAGGTAATGATTTTTTTAATAAAAATTAATAAATTTAAGAGAATAAGTAAATAATTAAAAAGAATAGCCAAATATTTTTAATGATATTATCTTAAAAGATAAAATAATATATATGTGTGGGTGACTGAAAAGGAATTTTAACCTATTGTTAGTGTCTTTTGGAGATGTTATTAGTCCCTCCTTTCACGTTGTAAGACTACAATGATCAGTCTCTCGATTTTCTATTGACTTATATGAAACTCCACGTTTCTTATTTTTCATATATCCTAAAATTTAGGATATTCGCTAAAACATTTCTTTTAATTAAATATTTAAACAATTTCCATGACAATGAAATATTTGACGTGGGCTTTATTTAAAGCAAATCCTAAATCTCATGTAAGTATTATATATTATATAGTTAACTTATGAGTATCCTATAATTCATTGACAATCAGAATTAATAGTCAAATTTTTAAATTAAAGTAAATTAATGGTAGAATTCAATCTAGCATTAGTTTAATTTACATAACCTAAATTCTATCCATCATTACATAGCCTGACTGTAACAAAATTGTAAATTTGAACCATACGAAAGCATAGTAAAAAAGTCAACCGTTGACTTTGTGAGACTGGCCCTCAAATAACCCTAATCTAGAATGAGATTAAGGATGGGCAGCAAAAAGCTATCTACAAAATTCAACAACGGCTGCATATCCACGCAGTAATACCCCAGCCAGGTGATTACCTGAACGTTAAGGAGTGGCAGTAGAAAACAATACGAAAAAGATAACGCATGCGACTTACCTTTGCAAGCTAATTTCGCACATATATATTCAGAACTATGTCAATACTTGAAAGGATTATCCATTGTTTTAATAAACATTGATGAATTAGAAAGGATAGGTAATTTAGAAAGGATATGTAATGATTTTTTAATAAAATATAATGAATAGAAAGAATATTTAAATTCTTTAAATGATATTATTTTAAAAATAAAATAATTGTTAAATAGTATATATTTTTCTTTGAAATGTTATTAGTCCCTCCCTTTCGGACTACAATAATCAGTCTCTAGATTTCCTGTTGACTTCATGAAACTTCACGTTTATTTTTCATACATCTTAAATGTTACATTTATATTCGACCCAAAAACAAATTTGGTGAATTAGATAATTGAAACAATTAAAACAATTTCCTTCACAACTCAGAAACTTTGTGCTCTTATTATCAAGGTTAGTTCATTGACAATCATATCCAAATTTACAACTGACCCCGATGATCCAAATTTACAACTGACAAATTGATCCTTTCCATGACCCAAATTTACAATCAGACCCTTTCGATGACCCAAATTTGCAATCAGATTAGGTTAAGGATGGCTACAGAACGGCTAAATGGAGATAAAATAAGCCGTGAATGTGCTTTGCTTGTCCTGCTGTAGATGATGAAAGACACCTGCTACACTGAACTTCATCGACACTATTCTGCTAGGAGAAGCCTCAGCCTAACCACTTTGGCAGGCCTATGCATGACAACCAATACGTGTATGCAACATCCAAATGTTAATTGAAACTAGAAGCGGCACGTAGGAGGTTACATCCTTTACTTTGTAGACCTAATAACTGGAACGAACTGAAGAATCAATCATGCTTACCTGCCAGCTATAGCATGCATCCTATTTTTTATTATTCCTATTACAATCAAGATTTATTGCAACGAACAATATTTCAAATTTCAAATCATATCATGTTTGGCTAGGTCTCGTTCCATATTTCAAATTTCAAACCATATCATGCTTCTCCACGTTTCGTTCTCTTTTTGGGGTGTGCTAAGGATATTTCACCTAGACTATATCTCTTCATCTAGAGCATATTGTTAACAATTTAATACATTCATTTTAAGTATACAAAGATGCAAACATGTTAAACACAAAGATAGGCACAGGATATCATGTGGGCAGAGCATACCCATACTTCGTTCTAACTCACACACTCACTCTATCTAACTCACTTGTACACTTAGACAATTTGATAACAACTCACACACTCACTCTATCTAACTCACTTGTACACTTAGACAATTTGATAACAACTTAACACCTAGTCATTTCAAGTATACAAAGATGTGAAACATGTGAAACACAAAGACATACACAAGATATTGTGTGGGAAACACCAGCGATGACTAACACTTGGTCACCTAGAGCATACCCATACTCCGTTCTAGACTACCAACAAGTCATACACTCACTCTATGTGACTCACTTATACACTTAGACAATTTGTTAATAGCTTAACACTTAGACATTTCAAGTATACAAAGATATGAAACATTCAAAACACAAAGACAGACACAAGATATCTTGTGGACAACACCAACGATGCCTAAAACCTAATCACCTAGAGCATACCCATACTTCGTTCTAGGCTACCAGCTAGTCACACACTCACTCTGTGTGACTCACTTGTACACTTAAACAAATTGTTAACAACTTAACATTTAATTATTTCAAGTATACAAAGATGTGAAACGTGCAAAAGACAAAGACGAACAAAAGATATCCTGTGGGAAACATCAACTATGTCTTACACCCTACTTGTCTTAATGTATTGCAAATAAAATTACAATACAATGGGCACTATTGTCCTAGTTACAAAAATTGAGTTGACTCACACGACTCAACTCACATCACCCACCTATCCAGCTCGCCTAGACATATAGATCCACCCCAACCAAGACTTCACTATCACACCATTCTTTCCAAGTCTATGATCCACCTCGTCTGTGTTCCTACCTCAGACTTGACTCTCCTTTTCTTGGTCGCATGCCTCCATGCTTCCATCATGTTCCTTTCTTCCTTGCTTTAACTCGTTTTCTTCATGGTTATTTTATATGAATGCCAATCGTCCCACACTTGAAACGTGTGTCCCTTCAAGGACCAACGGTGCTCATGGGTCAACCTGCCCTTCCACTTGGTGGTGAACTCTTGAATTGGGGGGCTCACTCAACTGACGCACCCCAACTCTGGGTCACATCTCTCCACAAAAAAACACCTCCATTCGAACCGATGTGCCCCATCACCTGGGCATGTCCTTTCCTTGTGTTGGTTTTGTCAAACCAACGCATCCTATCCACACCGGCACATCCCATCGCATGGTCGCGAATCTTACTAAATGGTCGCATCCACTCCACATCTTTCCCCATGACTCCAGTAGACTCCAACTCATCATAGGTGTGCTGAGAGAGTTGAGACGACCTCCCCAATGTGCCCAATGTCACTAAGGCAAATAGGACAATTAATTGTGCTCGTGCCCAAGTCACCTTTCTCTTTCTCTTATGCAACCCAAGTCTTCCTCATTCATCAGAAGGAAAGTTAGGTGCATGCTCCCTTGGGTCTGCACATCAGCATCGTGTGCTCAAGGTGTTCCTACATGTGCCTATAAGGTTTTTTCACACCAAATCGATTACATGCCTCCTTGTGTTTGTCAACCAACTTTCCCTTGAGATTGCCCAAGGAGTGCTTGGGCTAGATAGGTGTCATTGAGGAATTTACATCTTCCCAACTGAAAGTCGTCGCTATCCACAACAACATCCATTGAAACGATCACCGTCATGTGTCTTCCTCATCTCTGGTTCTCATCTCCAACCTGACAACTATTGCCTCCTACAACCACTACCAAAAAAACCTCCCATTAGGAAGATCCATGAATCCATGGAGTTTCGTGTATTACTGACTAACTACTACCTCCATACTTTGTTCTGTTCACTCATGCTTTCGTCTGTTGAATCCCCTCATGACTTTGGCTAGTTGCATAGCTAGTCCAACCTCCATGCTTGGAATACAAGAACTCACATATTCATGCTCAAACACACTTTTCTTTCCACAAACTCGTTGCACTCACAACTCCTCACTTCTTTCATGAAAAAGTCCACACTCTGTCCTCAATTTGTCAAGTCACCCATAATGTGTCTCAACAGTCTCCAAACTTCATTAAGGAACCTTCTTCCAAGGATCCCTAAAGGTCTCACTACCCTCCCCATTGTGAGAGTGAGAGAATGTGTTGTTTTCTATTGTGAAGGTGAAGGAGGATTGTTGTTCAAGCCATCTCCCACATATTCAAACATGTCATTAACATCGACAAGTCTCCATTCGATAGGCACTAGTCTTCCTTCATTTTTTTCATTGGGTTGTCCAACCATCACCGCACATTGTCCAAGTTCTCACCATGTTGGCACATTGTATCCCTCATTTGGTCAACACTCTTGTCGGAGATAATGAGTCATTCCTTCATTCTTCCTTGAGCTTCCTCTTGGTGTGACTTCCATCTGCATGTGATCCTATCGTTGTCGGCCCTCCAAGTATCTTCATGTCTACTTGTGAGTGTTTCATCCAAGGTAGTCATGAACTTGTCTCAAGACTTCATAAAAAATATGTGATCAATTCTGTGACCAATTCTATGATGAATTCTACAACAAGTTTCAACTATCGTTCACACTCTCCAAGTGATTCGTTTCGCCACAGAAGTGTTTCTCTTAGTCTGCACAAGGTGCGTGCTCAGAATTGTTTTTCATCGAATTGTCAACCGACACCAACCTCTATTTCAAATTTGATACCAATCATCCACAAAAGTCTACAACCAAATTTTCTCTTGAATGAATCAATCCACCCCGTCAAACTATTCACACCTATTACAACTACAATATGTTGTCTTCTCACCAACTCTGACTGACTTCTCAAAATTGTTTTCCCAATTCTGCAGCCAGAACTATTGTCAAAGAGCTTCACCAAAATTTTCACTAAGTTGATTTTGATACCACCTATCATGAAGGTGACAGCACCAAAATGCTCACACACACTCTATGCTACTGATTTTTACAATTGGACAATTTTTTAATATATTAACAATTAGTCACTTCTAGTATACAATGATGTGATACATGCAAAACACACACAAACATAATGGGTTGCACTAGTAGTGCCTAACTCCCGATTTGTCATATTGTATTGCGAAGCAAAGTTACAATACAACTAGAACTATTGTATCATATACAATAGTTGGGAGGAACCAAGTTACAATACAACGAGAACAATTGTATCATATACAATAGTTGGAAGGAACCACATGAATCACCTCACATCACCAAATTGTCCAACTATCCTAGACATACAGATCCTCCCCAACCAAGACTTCAAAGTCGCACCATACTTGCTAAGTCTACAATCTGCCCCATCTGTACACCTACCTTAAACTCAACTCTTCCTTTCTTGGTGGCCTGCCTTCATGCTTCCCTCATGTTCCTTTCTTTCTTTCTTTATCTTGTTTGATTCACAATACTTTTATATGAATTCCAACTGTCCCACACTTGAAACTATTAAATATAATGTAAACTCAACAGTCTGACTGTACACTGCCAGCTGTCTTGGCCAGCTGTACTTTCTATTCTTGTTTAGCTTGAGCCTATTTAGCTCAGCCATCTCCCATTTCAGAGTTACTTCTTCAGATTTACTTCTTCAGACTTGTTGTACTCTTCTTCAGATATTCTAATATACTATTTTCTGTTCTATTCTTTCTCTCTGCATTTCCTGCTTCACAATTTATCATGGTATTAGAGCTACAGATGTAAGCCTATTCACACAGGCTGGAGAGCAACATGATCCTCACAGCGCAGAGCTTCACGGATCTTGAGAGCACGCGACATAGACTTTTTCACAAGGATTGGAGAGTTGTCCGCTATACTCTGCTATAATCGGGAGTTGGACGAGCAAAGGTGATTGCACTCCAAAACTCCGATAAGCAATATCACGAAATCCCGAGAGGACTTGTGAGCCATCCATCTCAGAGGACAGGTGGCAGCAGATCCGAGTGCCATCAAATCGACATATCGGAGTACGCGGTTTTGAAAGACCGTCGCAACAAGAGCTCTAAACTCGCGAAATCGCGATTCACGAAATAGCGATAACATCACAGCCGTCCATTTTTTCGGACACTTGGCGGACATCGAGGAAACCGTCGGCATTTCGGCTACCAAGGTTTCAAGTTGAAAAAGAAATTGTGTCAACAGAGCATCACAAGTCGTGATATCCCGATATTGAATCAGGATCGTCCATCTTAAGGGGACACGTGGCGTAAATCAGAGGGCTCCGGAAAAGTCCTGAAAGAAAAGGGCCATCGGCATATCGGGATTCGGCGTTTTGCGAATCCTGAGGACAAGAGACACGAGCATTTCGGAACTGCGAAGTCCAAAATCCTTACAGGAGGAAAGCTCCATTATGGGGCCCAGCTGACGTCATCTCGTCAAAACCGGGGTTGGGAATCTCCACGGTGCAACCCCCGAAGCAGACTTGAGTCGTCCATCTGTTGGGACGCGTGGCAGAGATCAAAGGGATTGGGAAAGTCCTGAAAGGAAAACGCCATCAGCAAATCGGAGATCGGGGAATCGAGGAGTCAGTAGAGCTCGTCATCAAGGTTCACAAAGTCACGATTCACGATATCCCGATAACATCTGGACCGTCAGATCACAGCAAGATCTGGACCGTTAAATTGTCCAAAGGCGAATTTCGCATTTCAGCAAATTGAACGACAAAGAACTGGAAAAGCCAGTAGAGATTTAAAATTAAGGCACGTGGTCACATAGAACAGAGACTAAGGGCCAATTCAAGGCCGATAATCTCTCATCGACATTCGGAAGGTGGAAGCGTTCAAAGGACTCGTCTAACAAAGTCCCGAGGTCAAATCTCGCGAAGCCAGAAACTCGCGACGTCGACACTCACCAAATCTTGCAACACAGCGTTCTGAAATGCCTGCAAGCTAGCAACAGACCTAGGTTTAAGCAAAAGAAAAAGGTAAATACGAAATTACCCTCTGTTTTTTTTCTGCAATTTTTTTTTTAAAAGATGGTGTCGTCTAGCAATTTAGGACCAACACAGGGTCCGATTCTTCTTGGCAAGAACTATGAGTTCTGGTCTCTTCGGATGAGATCGTTCTTGCAAGCACAAGAGTGCTGGGATCCAGTGGATCATGGATATGTGGAACTAGATCCAACAGAACTTGCCGCCATGAAAAATCAACAGAAAATTGCTCAGGCAACTCAGAGAAACAGAGAAAATAAAGCTAAGTTTTGGATTCAAAATTCTGTGGATGACTCGATTTTTTCAAAAATCACAGGTGCTGGTACTTCAAAATAGGCTTGGGACATCCTTAAATCTTCCTACCAAGAAAATGACAGGGTCAAAACAGTTAAACTGCGGACCTTGTGGACGCAATTCGAGACTCTAAGGATGACAAAGTCCAAAAATGTGGATCAGTTCATGACCAAAGTCATGGGCATCGTGAACCAGATCAGATTGATTGGTGAAACCATCACTGATAAATGCATTGTTGAGAAAATTCTCAGAAGTTTACTAAAGAAATTTGAAATGGTTGTAACAACAATCCTTGAATCAAAGGATCTGTCAAGTTTTTCAACAGATGAATTAATTGGTTCTCTGGTGACACATGAGACCAGACTGCATCTCACAGATGAGTCAATCTCCAATGCTTTCAAAACTCAATTCTCCTTCAGCAGAGGGAGAGGCAGGGGAAGAAGCAGAGGACACCAAGGAAGAGGGAGCAATCAAAGTAACCCTCACTCCAGTGGAGGTAACAGACAACAATATCCAAATCAAAATTTCCAAGGTCAAAGACATCAGCAACAACATCAACATCAAAACTTCCAGCCTCAAAGAGGTAGAGGGAGAAGATCAAATGAGAAATCAAGTATACA
>SNQJ01S0188056.1:0-11507 GCA_010110895.2 Picea sitchensis | reverse complement strand
GGTAGCAAGCTAAGTGGACATACCACAACTAGTTAATCATTCAAACCCATACCTCCTTGTGGCTCCCATCATCACTCTCATAATTTCACAATTTATAACAATGATAATTGAAATTATTTCCAAAAATATATTATCCATATACCCAAAATATAGTGCGCTGTCCAAAATTTCAGAAGTCAAATGTTCTCAACAATCAATAAATAAAAACACTTAAAACCCATATTTTCCACTCTGGGAGGAAATATTTCCCTTGTTGCTGCTGTCACCCTTTGATCTCTCTGAATTTGCCTTAGGCTGTGGGGAGCCTTTAGGCCTAATCTCACTAATAACATGAGAGAAATCATCTCTCAAATGCATGTGGGAGGACACAAATTTGGCAGTCATTTGAGGGAGAGGAGGTGGAAAAAATGACTTTTCCTTTTTCAGGAGCATGGCGGGGCTTAGTTTTTAACCTTTTTCTTGCATGGGAAGACTGTACTAGTGAGTGGACGGGCAACTTGGACAATATGATTAACATGTGGAGGAGCAGGTAGTGACAAGTTAGGCTAGCCACGATGTTGGGAGACTGCCGGGTGGACAATCTCTTGCCATCCGTCATTTTCAGGGACTTCAGGTTGTAACGAGACATGAGGGGGAACTGGGATACCAGGGACATGTGGGGCTTGGAAGGGAGGCCTTTTTGACCTAGGTTGAACCACTCCTTTCCCAATCCATTTAAAAAATCCAACTTGAAATAGATGGCTCAACTCTTGCGAGTCTGCATCAAAATGTATAGGAAACCTTGGCCTTATAGGGCCCCTGTTCCAATTTCCTCTTCCTATGTTACCCCGACCATGGATAACTCTGTTGAAAAAGCTCATTCCTGTATGCATTATTTATTAGCAAATAGTTTATCTAAAAACTATACATGACATCTCTTTTAAATATGAAACAAAGTTTGGCTCAACAACACATCAGACTCATGCAATCCAATCCATAAAATCATTTAATACTTGTCAATGAGCAGGGGGTGAATAAGGGTTCTGGGATATGTGATGGATTGTATTGAGCGAAAAGTGTAAAAATGAAGGGGAAAATATCATGATTACTGCTCCACAAATCATCAAACAATCAACTGTATTGTAAATCAAAAGAATAAATCACTGCAATTAATCCCTGTGCCATCCTTTAACTGTCATAATACATATTTTAACTTAACTATAATTTAATTTTAAGAATAGGGAGTGGATAGTGAATATGGGAAGGCGAGGGGATTTGTAATATGCAGAAAAGTGAGAGAATGGTTGGAAAAAAAAAACAAATACTGTCCTTAAAACAATTTAAGTAATCCATAAAAACAACTTTGTATTCAATACAAAATATACCAATACCAATTAACAATTTCTGTGTGTCAAAATTGTTCACTGTCCACATTCAATTTCTTCAAAATTTTCAATTACCACATTCTATAATCATAGTCATAATCACTATGCCTTTCAACAGTCCTGTTAAGAGAATAGCTGGTTTCTTTCATTTCATTTCCTTTCATTTACAAAAAATCCAAAAGAAACATACAGTCACATTGCTCCATCACTATCCATCATATATCACTATAAAATATCAAACACTGTCCATAATTCACAATCTCCCAAGTAAAAAATATACACAGGTCTTTTTTCGAAATTGAACAGACCTTTAAAACTTGCCTGATTTCATGCCTTTTCATTATATCAACCAATAAATGTTGCAATGAAACCATAATACAAAACCCGAGCTTCATCACTGATGATGCAATTTAAATCAAACAAGCACGATGCCTCCAAAATCCATACACAATAAACAACGAAATCACATTCATCAATTTCCAGTATTTTCCATGATCCCGATCGGGCTAATGAAACACAAAGAAGCCACCAACTAGCAATTGACACCATGCTGTAAGAATAAAACAATCAAAAGCATAAGAATAAGAGACAACCTTTGACTGCACATTACCACTGACTCCCAATCAACCAATTTAATCAAATAAAAACCAACTAGGTCTTCGACGCAATTGTCATAACAAAAAAGAGGCAGCTCCTTGACTGCATATCATTTATCATCTCAGATCACAACTTTACAACCAACTCAATCAAACGAGTTCAATATAAGTACTCAAATCAACTGTCATAACCACTCAACCAATCTATGACAGTCAACAAGATGCCCGACGAGAGTGTGGACAATTGGGGATTATCAAAATTGGGCTCTGTAAGAAGTAATCAAGAGTTCGCTTGGTCGTCAAAGGACAGAGAGACTGGAGGTCGAACATATCAACAATAGGCAGAGACCCTTCAGTACAAGCACGATGGAACCACATAGCTTCTTATAACTATCGATATGTGTAATGGTGTGACAGTTCAACACCTGGTAGGGTATGAAAACGATGCAGATGAGCAACAAATGGCCACTAGACAGTAACAAGTACTCAGAACACACAAAGGCATAACCCTCGTACAATTCAAAGACTAAATCAATGAATAACAATGCCTGTGGGAATGTTGTCCTGAGGAATAACTTAAATCACCAAAGCACCATAAAGTATACATCTTGGCATAATGGCCACCCTATAACCAACTTCCTAGATACATTGATGCCAATACCACAAAAAATAAGCTCACGACCAGGTGAATAATCGACAACCATGGCTCTGGAAAACACACAGTGACCAAAAAGGTAGTTTGAAAACATACGAAACAACCCATAGCAGTCTGAATACAACCGAACACAGTTACCCATAACTGTGAGGAAGCGACCAACAAGGCTAAATAGAGTGAAACCCTCCAACAAAATACCCATAACCACTTAAAACAATAGAGAGACATCATGGTTTTCACCACATAGAACAACGAACAAATGCATAATTCACCCAACCAATCCTTTTTCTTGCAAAAAAAATAACCACACAGTCATTATAGAGAGAAGACCCATGCATTTACACAGCTACCAATCTCAGGAAAACACAAACCAATGCATCATTGAGCCATCGTCCATTCATACACAAAGAAAAATTCATGGATGGGTGAAAATAACCATACCTGTAACCAATAGCTTTAAAAAGGGCAATCTGGCTGAGCAGTTCCTTCCCAGGCTTGTATTTCAGAGCTTAACCACCAACAAAACCAAATGCAACAATAACCATGCTAGGGTGACAGCCCAATGGGAGAAGTATGGAGTGACGCGCATTCACTACACGTCGCTTCCATCTTCCCCTACATTCAATTTTTATGTACACGACGGCCAACAACCACCAATACATTAACCATGCGATTAATTCCAACCATTGAAACTTGCGACCATATTGCTTGCCAAATGCGCCACCCAAAATTCGTATTAGACATTGCCAAAACCATACCATACCATATATCAAATGCACCGAATATAACTCAAATGAAATCACATAGCCACTAACCATTTGTAGTTATTATTAATACTAACTTCTTTTCATTTCATTTGCACATAACTTCTTAACATAGCATAGTATAGTCCCTTTCTTTGGAGTTTTTCATAAGTCTCTTTCCATTTCTTTTGTTTTATGTTGTTACTAACATGTGTCTTGTGCAGGTGTATCCAGGTAATAATCATGGTGATATAATAAAATGTGACAACTGCAATATATATTCCAATCATAACATACAATTAAGCTTTGAATAACAAAACATCCATAAAATGCATCATCCACGTGTCATTGTACCAAAAAACGAAGCCAAGACTGCATCATCAACCATATAAGACCCTGTAAGCAATATCAAAACAACAACATAAAAAGTGTGATATGACTATCTCCGAGCCTCTAGTCTACAAGGAGGTACCACCTACTATTATTATATATTATTAGCATAGTTTAAATAATATGCTTTAGCAATACTTTGCGGGTGAAATTCCTCGTTGCGATTTTTATCGTCAACAGTAGACAAGCGTCTAGTGAAGCTCTCTTAAACCCTAAAATCTATGCACTCTCAACCTTAAATATAAAACAATGAATGATTTGAACTCCATAATAACATGATTACATTCAAATCATCAATCCCTTAATATAATTCCCAAGGAGTATTTAGGTTCCTCTTATCAAGGTATTAATCATGCCTAATAACTGCATCATTCCACCCTCACAACTAACTCATTAATTATATAACAATCCATAATGCAATTGAACCATAAATTTTCTAACAACTCACTAATACATGAGACCAATTTATATGAGCATGCTAACTACTTGACACAAACAGGGCCCAACAAGGCCCCCCTTCTATTCGTTAACTCGTCCTTGAGTCTAACTTAGGAAGACAAGTACAATATGGACAAACCAAATCACTGGACAAGTATAATACACAACACTGCAACCTTCGACATCAAAAAATATTCTTCTCTCGGTCGAGGCTTTGACTTTAGAGTATCAACTCTGTCATTCCATTGGCCATCATCAACACTCATCAACTTCATCACCTTGTCAATCTGCACCAATACTATCTAGTTGCACCTGAAACTGTGGAAAACCAATTGCTAAAAAAACTTTGGTCATCAATGCTAGTTGAAACTTCTAAAAGCAAACCAACCTTGCCATGAAAGATGGTGCAATCATTAGGGTGATCAATCCCAATTCCTACTCCTGTGATAAGTGCATCCCAATTGACACTGAATCAAGATGAATTTTCAATTGAAGCAAGGTACACTAAATACATGGTGTCGGACTTTCCATTGAGATGTCACCTCACAACAATCATTGATTCGTTGAATCGAAGTCAACAAAATTAGACTTTAAGTGTACAAAAATACTAATATCACTCAAAATCCAAACCTAAACTCGTTAAAACCATGGTGAATCACCCACCAATGTAGAATAGCTTGACACAACTATAGTCCTCGTCACCAACCATCAAGATCCATGCACTACATTAACTTGACACATATAGGTTGTGAAAGATCATCTTGATTTGGCACAACTATAAGAAAATATAACATCTCCGTAAAAAGCCAACTTGGACTCATTCTCTCTCACAACCATGATGAAGGCATTTTCCTTGTCCTTCTCATCATGTTAACAATTACAAAGAAATAATCCAAGGGAAAAATGATAGTGGTGATCTTGCTATGTCAGGTCGATATATTAGGAAAACAAAACTCAACCTGAAACCTCCTTACATCATTATTATATATAAAGGAAAGATTTTCTTGAGTACATATAAAGGAAAACACAAAATAATCATAATGTTGAGAAATAAAATATGGAGGGAAGAAAGATCTTTTGCAACTTGCCATGCCATGTCATAACTTGATTGCAACTCCCCAATGCCAAGCTATAAGTAAAAACACTTTTCAAGTGAAGCTACAATGACCAACACTTGTCAGAACTCTCCAACCATCAACACAACCCCGACACTTGTTCGAACATTCCAAGCATCAACAGAACCCCAAAACTTAGTCAAATATCTCCAACCATCAACACAACCTCAAAATGTTGTGATCCACCACCCCAAATAAAAACATGAGGTGCCCCAAAAAAGACTCAAATCATTAGTGCAAGTTGTAGCCAAATCAGAGGGAGTAAACAATATACAACCCAAAATATGTTGTAGGCGATCACCCAAAGGATCAATCCCACATTCATGCAAACAACCCCCCCTAAGGAATATTGCACAACTCAATCAAAGAATATATCGATCTTTATAGTCTCATTGCAGTCCTCTGAAGTTTCGACAATGTACACATGATCACATGGTTATGCACTAACGATGTAGTTGTTCCATACTATGTTGCGACCCAAGAAGTAGATTAAGGTATTATAGTCTAGGCCAAAACCAATGCAGTTTCCAACCTGTTGGGTATGTGTTATATTCTTTGCATGTGTGCATGTCGGCACGTCAAATTCGACAACTGTGTTTGACGATCCCAACTTCCTTCGTTCTTTGTGTTGTGTGCTTTAGGCGCTTTCCTAGGGGGGTTCCAGGGGGGCCAGGTTTGCCCCCCCTTGGTTACGCGTAGTGTTCAGCTCTGGACGATAGCCCAGAGCCGACAAGGTTAGGGGCAACGCCCCAATTTTTTTTTTGGGCGGTTTTTGCTATTTTAGTGGATTTTGCTATTTTTAGCGGTTTTCTAAATTAATCGCGAATTAATGGATTAGGGTTTTGGTAGATACAAAATACCTAAAATACTGTATATATTTTATGGTGAATGGTTAAATAAATACAATGAAGAGTTGAAAGGTGCGGTACCAAGGAAGGCTGGTTTTCTCTCGGTTAAGGGTTTCCAACGTAAATCTCTGTGTACTATGTGTATGAGCTAGATCAATTTCTATTTTGCTTAAGAATCTGTATGCATTGCTTTACTTCACAGGTTTAAAAATTACACAACCAACAAAATGGGGAACTCGTAGGATATTTTCCACTTACCATTTAAACCATGGGTAGGGGCATATTATGACCAGTGCATCCATTCTTCAAAGAGAACTGCAAACACAGTTTAATCATATGTGTATGCCTCAAATAATGATCTACATCAACAACTTGACACATTGGTCCACTTTGCACATTGTCTAATGAATGAGGGATGTGATTCAAGACTACAATGAAACTTGGGTATTTGCGTACGTCCACATGGATTTTCAAAAAATAATTTGTAATGTCCCATATTATTTAATAATAATAATAATAATAATAATAATAATAAATACTACATTAAAAATAATAATAGATAAATAGTATCAAAATAGAAAAATAATAATAATAAATAAAGTGAAAGATAAAAATNTGGGTAGGGGCATATTATGACCAGTGCATCCATTCTTCAAAGAGAACTGCAAACACAGTTTAATCATATGTGTATGCCTCAAATAATGATCTACATCAACAACTTGACACATTGGTCCACTTTGCACATTGTCTAATGAATGATGGATGTGATTCAAGACAACAATGAAACTTGGGTATTTGCGTACGTCCACATGGATTTTCAAAAAATAATTTGTAATGTCCCATATTATTTAATAATAATAATAATAATAATAATAATAAATACTACATTAAAAATAATAATAGATAAATAGTATCAAAATAGAAAAATAATAATAATAAATAAAGTGAAAGATAAAAATAAACAATAATATGATGATAATAACTGACAACCTTAATAAAACAACAACTTTATTAACAAAGGAAAAACGTTAAAAATAAGTAAAGATAAATTTGCGGAAAATCTAAATTAATAAAATGTTTAAATTACATGATGACAAGTGGAATCTATGCATGGAGTTTCTTTGCATGCATGGCAAAAGGAAATATACTTAATGAAGGTGGAGAAGGAAGTGTGACATCTTTTTCTTGAGAAATTGATGGAAATGTTTAGAAGCTGACATATGTAGTTGATTGAGGGCTCGAGGGCTCTCAGTTATCTTCACTGAGGGGTTGGTTGGGTGGAGAGTCGTCCTTCACACTCAATTGTGGTCAAATGGATCAAAGTTCAGAGTGCGCCGGTTTACGTTCACCTGCATTGTAAGTAAGTTTATTTATGTAACTCTCAAATAAGATTCTCTGCACTCACTTCTCATCCAAATTATGCAATTGCTAATTAAATTTTCTTTACTTTTATTGATCAATGGTTATGAATTTTTGTATAGAATTTTTGTGTGATTACTTATTGAAGTTTGAACCATTACATATGGTATTAGAACATAGTTTCAACACTTGAGGCCTATAATCCATTTCGTAATCATATGCATTTATGCATAAAAATGTATTCTCTATTTGTTTTTTTACAATATAAATATCTAGTTGTATAAAATATAGGGTAAACTTTATCCTATCATAAAGTTAAAAATTAATCTTATTAACCCAAATTTTTTAATCAAGAGTAATATGTTTGCATGTTGTAATACACATTTAAATTTGATCTTTGATTTTTTTTTATTTTATAAATCCAACTATGTATTACTTATAGTTGCTAAGGATTGCACGTGTAAATCAACCTGTGGGAAATCATGTTATGATGTTAGTTATACCAAAAATATGAAATTTAGCATTAAAAAAAAGAAGAAAGATATAAAATAGAAGGTCGTTGTTAGTTATACCAAAAATAAGAAATTTACTATTAAAATAATAGAAAATCATAAAATAGAAGTATGTAGTCTAAACACTCTATGTTTTTAACCTTATCCGCACATATTTTTCCAACCAGTTTTGTCCAAACTTTGGTTAGAAATTTATAAGGATCGCTCGAATTGTAGATTTCAGTTGTTGAGATTGCACAATCTAACTGATCTAGAGGTTTATTAGGGTTTTGAATCGATTTATGCATTCAAAAATGCAATTTAAACAATAGAAAATTTCCACTTCACCAAAAACTACATGTCTTAATTTTGGTGATAGTTGTTGGAAAAGGTAAAAATTTCCATTTCACCAACAATTACATGACCAAATTTAGGTAATGGTTATCATAAAAAATTAAAAATATAGAACATTTAGACTTATCCAAATAGAAGTTGGAGACCAGATTAAAACTCAGACTGTATACGAATGGAATGCAAATTTAAGAATCATTGCCAAGATTTGCAGTGATTGTTGTTGAATAGGCTCAAAGTATTCCCACATTACAACTACAACTAGGCACATGATACGAGGTTCAAATCCCATGAGAAACAACTAAATGTGGTTCTTAGTCTTAAAACTGTATCGATTGCAGGTAAATTCAACTTCAGGTATTTAAGTATTCCAATCTCATATATATACATATTTTAAAATGATAGGGGCTTAGATAATGGTTATAACGTGTTTGCAAGACTTATTATCCTCATCTTTTATTCACGTATTTTATGGGTATTCCTGTCATCGAATGAGGCATGATAGTTTTAGTAAACATGCCATGTATTCTCTTTATACCAAGTCTTAAGAGAATACCTTTTATTCCAAGAAGAAAAAATATGCTTTTCAAGTAGAATTACTAGAAGGCTTTGGCATGCTCAACTCTTCAAGGACAATTCATCACCAAAGACTTTTAGAGTACCTTATTGAAAACACAAGTTGGGTTCTCACTATTTGTAACTTCACTATGAATTGTAACCAAAAGATACACAAATTCTTATCTCGACAATGGCCAACTCCCCCCCTCCCAAAAAAAAAAAATGTTATATCATGCATGGTTTTTATGGAAACTAATGAAATTACTTCATATTTCCCATTGGCTTGTGAAATATTAGTGTTTGAATTTTCAGAAAAAGAAGTATTTAAATTTGGTTTTGGTTTCTTATTTGAACCCTATAGAGATTTAGTCATATGGACATCGAGTGAGGCCCACTATTATATACAAAGGGGACTTGCCCCATGACCTTCTACTTGTAATTTATAGTACTCAACCACTAGAGTTAACCCACCGGGTTAAATTGAAAATTCCTCTGTTAAATCCATGTCTTCACAATTAAAACTTCATTTGGAACTTCTTCATTCAATTTATTTCACGTGTTTCATAGTAAGATTTAAATGCAATGTACAACTCTTAACTCTTTATAACAAATGTCGTTGGAGCATTATTCTTTTATTAGTCCCTACCAAAGGTCTGGGACTATAGCAATTAGTTTTTGCGTTGACCACGATTTTGTTTTTGTGTTGAATTTTTTTTATTGTTTTTTCCCATACTTTAACTTTGGTGGGAGAAATTCAATTTTATTTCGTGGCTTGTGATTCGTCCTTCAAAACAAGATCTTATTGTCGGGTCGATGACAAAAATTAAATAATCAATTTAATTATGTAGCTGTAGCGCATGGTTGGAAGGGGGGTGCATGCATGAGTGTCAAAGTTCAGAGACAATCCCGGTTTTCGAAGGTTGCCACTGTGTCAACTGTTGAATGGAAACATTGAAAGTTGTAGGCAAAAGAATATCCAAATGTATTTATTATTATACAATGTATAGACATATTTCAATATATATATAGATTTCTATGTACTGTATCACACGATTATGTGCAGGGGATTTTATAGATTGCAAATAGTTTTAATTGAGTTTGTTTGTTAAAAGTAATTGTTGAGTTCTTTGTGTTTTATCATGATATAGTGTGATGCGAGCCAAAAAGATGGGGTTCTTCTAAAGTTGCAAGTGTTGCAACTAACGACTTACTATACATGAATTTGGGCTTATATACATCTATTCCAGAGGGTAAGAAATCGTGTGCATCTACTATCTTTCTTTGACCCAGTTTGGTTGCATGCATAGTGTAGTTACCTAGGTTCTTCATAATTGTGTTGTCTGAAAACAATCAAAGGTGTACATGGAAAAAAAAATCATGCGTAGTACAATTGCTTATGGTCTATTACTAGTTGAAATGGATTATTATTGTTTTGATTTTTCACATAGACAATTTAAGTGGGTTAGGGTTTCTTATAGAAAGTGTGCATGCCGAAGATAATTGAATTTTAACAACAATAAAAGGCATTGAAAAAGATGAAGCTATTGTCAATTTTCAAGTGTTGTGTGTTGCGAGTTGCATTAGTTGTGGTGTTGGGATTCTGAAAATCCATGTCACAGGGTAAGAAATCCTATGCGTTGCGTGCTATATGGAAAAAAAGACTAGAAACTAATTCTTATTTTGCATCTACAAATATGGATATTCACTTATGTTTGTTTGACAGATGCAATTAGTTTGAGTGTTTGTTGTCTAATAGTATGTTCTTCATGCATAGTGCAGGTGCTATGTTTTATTGGAGTTTTCTTTGGTGTTTTATTAAACCCTATCCTCGTTCATCAGATGTGTATATTTTCATTTTTCAAAATATATTTTGATGTGCAATGTGCTGTTTCTTATGTGCGAAATCATTTTCTTTGACAATTTGTCCGCATCCTGCATAGTTGTATCTTCCATGCTTTGTACAAGTTTTTTTCCTGGGACAATGAGTATTCAGTTTGTTTTCAATTGCTTTTTGGATAATTTATACAAATTCTTATTTTGCGTCTGTATATATGGATATTCATGTATGTTTCTTGGACATATGCAATTAGTTTGTGTGTTTCTTGTCTAATAGTATATGCTTCATCCATAGTGTAGGTGCTATTTTTTATTGGAGTTAGCTTTGGTGTTTTATTTAACGCCCTCACGATTCATCATTTTCAAATTTGTATGTGTTGATAGTTCTCTTTGAACTTCATTTTCATTTGAAGATGAAAATAACTTCATTTTTCAAAATATATTGCGATGCAATGCACAACTACCTACGTGAGAAGAATTTTACGTTGATGGTTTGTGTGCATCCCGCGTAACTATTTCTTCTGTGTTTTGTACAGGTTTTTTCCTTGCACAGTGAACATGTTGTTAGAATAAAAACAAATGCGAAAAAAACCCACAGAAGATACACAATACAATAGAGACACAGATTTACATGGTTCACCTAGTGTGGCCTACGTCCACCAGAGAAATTGCAAGGTCCTGCCTTTATTATTATCCAACAAATGAAGGGATACAACCTACAACAAAACCCACTATAACTTCCTCTTCTTTCTCTCACAGTCTC
>SNQJ01S0188055.1:0-36185 GCA_010110895.2 Picea sitchensis | reverse complement strand
ATAGAAAAAAAAGTCAAGGAATCAAAACAGAAAAGAAAGATGTATCGATGAAAAATTGAGTATAGAATTTAACCAGAGAGATCGAAGATCTCCCCAGTATGGTCACCAAATAAATGTTGAGGACAAGATATGAATTGATATTACTCAACCATTTTCGAACCTTACTTAGCTAAATTATAGACGGGAATATCACCCTATGTTTATAGCCAACAAAAATATATATCCTAACTCACAAGTATTAATTACAAGTGCTTAGGCTAGTCTTTTATCAACAAAAAGCTTGCTGGAAATTCACTTTTTATGTATTTTTCTGGAAATAACAGTTGCTGAAATAAATGCAAGAACAGAAGTAAAGAGACCAAGATCGTCATCAATATAGATAAGACATAAAGAAATCCCTTATTTCATTCCAATTCACCAAAGATTCACTGTCTTTACAAAACTTCACACGGAAATCTTAGACCAAAGTCAAACTTAGAGATCCCTGATGGAACATACAAAATGACCTATGACAGAAAACCAAAACTGAACCTAAAAGATGGATCAACTTGCCATAGATTGCTTCCCACTCGACTCTGCACAATATCCTTTATCAGTCATGAAAGTTAATTCACAAACAGACAAGTCTACACAAACTATCAAAGATAGATCAACACCTCTGAATAACAAGTATCTGAATGATTTGATTTAGCCCTGAATGTTGTTGTCTACAATAAGACCCTGCTATCACAAAAGAAAATTAGGATATCATGAATATATGAATGAATGAAAACTGAACTATCTCAACATAACTCAAAGAGAAAACCTTAGCATGTTTTGTGTTTCTATCCTCCTCTTGTTCCTCCCCTTAGTTCAGCTTTTAACAATTTAGAATTCGTTAGAGTAGTTGAACTAAATTATTAGTTAAGCTAACATAAGGCCTTAACTAAATTTAGTTAAGGAAGGGGGGAAAAGTAATCATCATAATAGGGTCATAATTAAATAATAACTAATAGGTGGGACCCCCTTCTGACTCCCCTGGTTACAACAATCATTACATCATAACATAATCCATTTGTTAAGCAAGCACACACCTTGTGTCTCCCTTCAAAACATATTTTCCTTTGACAATTTTAGCTTGTAAAACTTGAAAACAATTCAAACTAATACTCATATATCCAAAATAAGACCTGTTGTCCAAAATAAAACATGTTGTCCAAAATCCATGGAGTCCACTATCATAAAACAATAAATGTCATAAAAATTAAAACCCATATTTTCCAGTCTGTGAAGCAACCCTTCCTTGGTTGTTGTTGTCACCTCCTGATTTCCATGAAATTTCCTTGATTTGGGCATAACCTTTAGGATTTATCTCACTAATCACATGGGAACAATCATCCCTCGGATGCATTCGTGAAGACACGGATTTGTCAGAGTCATCAGAGGGTGAGGAAGGGAAAGTGACAACTTTTCTTTTATCAGATGCATGGTGGGCTTCAGGCATCAATTTCTTGCTGGCATGGGAGGATTGCACTAGCGAGTGGTTAGGGGTATCTTGGGAAATAGGTTTCAAAGGTAGGGGATAAAGCAAGGTTAATTTTTTCTAGCAACGGTGTTGGGAGACTGCCAGGTGAACAATCTCCTGCCACCCATCATTTTCTGGGACTTTAGGTTGTAAAGAGACATGAGGAGGCACAGGTATACCAAGGCCTGAGGGGATTGGAAGGGAGGCCTTTCAAGCTTTGGTTGGACTATTCCCTGTCCAATCCAATTAAAGAACCCAGCATGGAACAATTGGCCAAGCTCTTCAGAATCAACATAATTTTTTTTTGAAAACCTAGGCCTCCTTGGGCCTCAGTTCCAGTTACCTCTACCTCTATTTCCTCGGCCATGGCTTCCCTGACTGAAAAAAATCATCCTGCATAAGTTAAAAATTATCAAATAGTCTTTTAAATAACCATGCATGACAACTCCTTAAAAATATGAAATAGATTTGGCTCAGAATGTATCAAGCTCATGCAATCCAATCCATACAAATTGTTCTAATGTTAATCAATGAGAAAGCGGGTGGAAAATATGTTCAGGGATACATGGGGGGTTTGTAATTTGAGAAAAAATTATATAATGAAAGGGAAGATATATGGTCACTGCTCAATGATAACAACAATCAACTGTAATCAAACCAATAAGCCTCACTGCAATCCACACAGAATTCTGTCATTTCTATCCAATATAACACATAAATTTTCTTAGTTGTGATCAATATCAGAAGAGGGGGTGGAAAAGGAATATGGGATATGTGAGGGGGTTGTAATTAGTGGAAAATGAGATAATTAGAGGGGGAAAAAAACATCTATTATTCATGAGACTAATCAAGCAATCCATAACATTAACCAACAATCAGATCCCTGAGTAGTAATTCCTGTGTATTTAAATAGTTCACTGTCCAAAAATAAAATATCCAATACAACGCCATTACGAAACACAAGTACTTCACAAAATTTGTAAGAGGTTTTGTTCCTTTTATCCATACATTCTGCATGTTATAATAGTCAATAAAAACACTCAATCTGTAACCATTAACATCCATCATTTCCATACATTTCCCTAATCCACGTCTGTATTTGAAAGTAGTGTTTCCAAAAAATAATAATGAAGACTCTACTTCTGTTAATAGAGCCAATCAAGATATTGTAATGATATCTGTTACCATACATATATATGCCGTAGAAAATCAAAATGATCAAGACCTCACATATCACGCCTAAAAGGCAATTGACTATAACCATCAGTCACTATTTAGACATAGGCTATGTAGAAGCCAATTTCTGAAACCTTGTAACCATGTCACTGTGTAAAAAATATCTCAGTGCGACTTAAAAATGAGCCAAACATCCCACACAACTGTCATCAACAGTGATCAATTGAAAAAATACAAACGCACTTAGAATTCAGGGGTATCATTGGAAACACAAAGAAAGACATCCATATTATATGCGGTGCACAACTGAGAGGATTCCACAGTGTCATAATTCCCATACCCACACAGCAATATATAACCATGATATAACTCAAAAAAAAAACATTCATTCTGGGCCATTTATTAAGTCGCATGTGAGTGACCAGGCCGCACACATTCAAGTGTATTCTACCAATGACAAGAGATGCAGTAAACATATCCAATCCAAACTTCTAATTCTCAGAACATCACCTATAGGACACGACATGCATGAACCACACCAACCCCTGTGACTAATGCCAACCACCATCCGAACATCATAAGCACCATTCTAACGGTTGTATAATAACCAACAATTCGTCACTATGGTAAGGGAAACAATATACCAACAAGCATGATCACGGTGTATACCATGAATCAAAACAAAAATGACAGAGGCCCTTTCATCACAAAAAATTGGTTCTTTGACAACAACTTGGTGATTGTGACCCTTAGAAGTAAAATTGGCAATGCAGGGCTCATTCCATTGTCACAGAGGTATTTTCCAAAAACCATGCTAACACGACTACTAAACGAATCACGGGTGAGCCCTCATTCAAAGTAATAGGACAAATGATCGCAACATGCTTGACACAAGTCTTATGCAGCTCCAATCTGGAGGGTTTAGGGGTTCACACAATAGCCATCTCAGGAGGCAGGGGGGCATTGACTGTGGTGGAAATTTGGGCTAAAGGCACACGCTCAAGGAGGACCACGATACTCGTGGACGAGAAGCACTTCTTTGACAGAGTTGGATAGGGTTCTAGTTAAACCAAGGAACCGTGAATACAATCATTCAGTCATCTTTTTAAAAGAAAACCCTTTAACAAAATGCAGTGTTAACAAAGCTATCACCCAAGAAGACCATGAACTCGCAACAATCATACACAAAACCATCGATTTTCCATTCAAATCCGAAACCACACAGTTGCAACACTCAGGAAAACACAAACCCAAACAATTGAGCCAAAAACATTTCATAACCAAAGTGAAGTAAAGAATGGCCAAAAGAGACATACCTGTCAATCGAAAACCTTAAGACGAGGAGTGGCCGAGCGGTTTCACCCTACTGAAAATATGGAGCATGAACACAACATCCAGATCAAACAATATTCTGATGAGGGTGGAGGCCAACAGGAAGGGTAAAGGTGACGTGCATTAAATTCACGTCGCCTCCACCCACATTACATTTACTCCATAGTCCATGCCAACGAGCCCCCATTAACACCATTAATCCACCAATGCATCGATAATATCAACACATTTAAACCATAACATAATCAAAGTTCCACAATTCAACCATTGCGTCGTTACCTTGCCAAATGGGCCACCCATGTCATAACTCAAATAATTTGCTTGAAAACTATACAATAAAATCATCACTAATAGCGTAATCACCATAAAAAAAATGCAAGCCACTACTTCCATGGGCCACCAAGGTTCATAACACATGCATGTCAACTACTGATTGCATCAACCAATGCATAACCATTGAATTATCTCCTTGCCAAAATGTGCCACTAAAATTTCCACCATATGTATGTAAAATGTAAGTTAACAATATTTCATAGAAATTTCTTTGTTAGCTAGGAATTAACCACTATCAACGAGTATTTTCATGCATATAGTATCATAGATCTAGGTCTCTTTTTTTGCATTATATATAGTATTTTACTTTTCCTCAAAATGCCTTTCTGTAATTTTCACTAACATTTTTGTTGTACAGGTGCGAGAAGAACAAATACCATAAATGAATAGCAGGTTGTAGTATCATGAAGGAACAACATCTCAAAACTTAACTGATATCAGCGATAACCATATTCTCATCAACCACGTAACTTTGTAGCACATCATCATAACATTGAAAATGAACAGACATGATCTTCAAAAGTTCAAGGGGGTCCCACCTACTAGCATTATTTAGTCTTATATAATAATAGGCTTAGCAATACTTTGTGGGCGAAATTAGGTTGACGTTTTCAATCGTCAACACACCCATGCTCCTAGTTCAACCCACTATTAGACATAACACATGTATCGTCCAAACTCAACAACCCCCTACTGGTCACACAATTGCACCCACTACTACCAACAAATGGGACAAGAAGAAGAATAAAGGAACCAACCAACCTCATTTCCAATCACCATGCACCATATGTACAACAATTGGACACATGACCCACCTTTTCCCTGCATTTCATGAATTACACAATCTCATTCAACTTCCACTAGAACATTTGAGTCATTTTTCGATGGCATGTTCGTAGCAATTTTCGCTTTATATTTTCGAAATAATGACAAAAATCAACCCCCCCAAATGTCGTTTCAAATGGCATTGCTATACCGACATTCCAGATATCATCGTTGATGCCTCATTTCTAGAAGACACGTGTCTTGTCTACTTTCACTATCCAAGCTCACAATTAATGTTGCATAAGAGATGACGGAACATCGCACATGAGACACCACAGGATGTCGCAACAGAGACATTTAGGGAGTCAAACATGTGACGATGGAACGTCACACATGAGACAAAAAGGGACGTCATTGTTGTCATGTTTCTAGCAGACAAGTGTCATGTCTACTTTCACTATCCAATCCCACAATTAACATCACACAAGATATGAAGGAACGTCGCACATGATATGCCACATGATGTCGTGGGTATGGTGTCAATATCTGACATTCATGCTATATCAGCAACGGGGAAAACGTCGTAGAGAATGTCGAAAGTCTGATATCCTGTTAGTATCTAAAAATAAAAATAAAAAACATGTTTAATTTCTCTCATTATGTTCATCATCTTATAATTATATAATACCATAACTTCTATCTATGTAACTAGTGGTGTAAGAATTTATAGATAAGGTATTGTATTCTATGTAATTTCCTTCTAAGTACAAACTCTTTGGGTATAGGAACAAGCTAATTAGCATGAGCTTATCCCTGACCCAAAAAATGATAATTCGTCATATAATGAATGGATAGGGACAAAACTCAATGCAACAAATTGATCCTTCAGGTGTTCAAAGTAGACCATAAATCATGCTAACAATACAAGCAGGAAACAATTGTGCATAGTTATGGATAGAACCAAGTCCTTTCCTCTTTATAATATGCATGCATATGACAATGGTGGTATATCAAATCCAAAGTGTCCAATGAGACTATGGTTAGGCTCATGAATTCAATACAAATTCACTTTGACCATAAGATCAAGATCCATGATAGAGACATGTTGAGACCATAGTGCATGCATGGAGTATTAACACTTGAGATAAATTCTAAGCCAACCTTAGAAAAGTGTAATTAGATCCTCCATGTGTTTGGGTCTATCAATATTGAGGAAATCTTTAGATAGGATGGAAATTGTGCCATCCAACTTGATATCTCAATGCCTAAGGTTTTTTCACACATTTGCATAGTGGCAAGGATTAATACCATAGGTTTTGACCACTATAAATTTTTAATGGTATGCACCACTTCCCAAAAGTTTATAACATAATATGATATTCTTTTCACTTTGTTGTAATGTACATGTTATAATATATGCCTCCCACATTTTGCAATGTATGCACCTGGGTTGGGTCTAGGTCACCTTGCACACACATACAACAATTTGTTACTAACCATGCTTTTCTTTTTTTTGTAGGTATCAATTAAAACCATAAGAAGATTAATATGAATCAATTAAAACAACATTCCAACCATAAACCATACATATATGCACCATAAACCAAACTACAAGACAACGATCAATATCACAACACATGTAATTAGAGCTACACATAAATATTAGAATCTGTACAAACATAAGACATGCAATACTAAAATAAAAATTAGCATTCCATCATAATAAAGGACTTCATATGCCCATATCATCCTTACAACTCTAGTGCAACACTAGTGGTGAGCCTCAATAGCCTATCTAGGTCAACTTGACAAGGCAATTGAAGTTATTGTTGTGTCAAATGTGTAGGGTGATAACCCGATGTTGAGAGGCTAAGTGATTTGGCATAATAATTTTCAATCATTAGTATGTTTACCACAAAATGGGTCAACATGTGTGATGCAACTTGAATTGTTGCAATATGCAACAATTGGATATTATCATATTAGATTTGATATGATAGAGGATGTGAGATTATGATAACTTAGTAACTATGAAACATGTATAGAATAGATTAAGACGTTTGAGATAGGTATAATAACTTTCATCCATCCTTGAACAAAGTAGGAAATGGATAGAGTTGGGATAATGTTTTTTTAATTGATGAAGAATAGGGACAAGAAGGAAGTATATGGACACCTAATTCAAACCATTTCCTAGGCTGAACATTAAGTACCCTTTGGTAGTTATACTTCCATTTCATAAGGTCAACCTATGATGTCATATCTGAATTGCAGTCATGTTAGAGATAAACCAACATGATTCTAATTTTAGTGGAGTAATCACCCCATCTGAGGCTTCAAGAGTTTGTATAGGTACTTCAAAACCACTTTGGAAATCATTTGATATTGCAAAATAATTTCATTTCACTTGAAATGACTCAAAAAAAAGGGGAAAAACTTAACAAGAAAAACACTAAATTCATATGCATCATCTTAGTAAGCAAGAAAATTAAAATATGAAATGATAAATGCTAAATATAAATAAAGAAAAACAATAATAAAATCTTAGAAAAACATAAATCTAAAAATGCAATGGAACAATGCAGAAGATCAAACGTTATATTTTTTTGTTTTTTTTAATATATATTTTTTCTTTTTCTTTTTGTTTGTTTTGTTAGTCCTATATCTATGTTATTTTAATAGAGTAATAGGGATTTAGGGTAGACCCATTCAGTTGATGCAAGAAAAATATTTCTTGGTTATCATTTAATAAAAAAACATTATTTCCCAAGCTTTGAGCAATGGTAAAAGAACCCAGCCATAGCTTTTGGATGGAATTGGTGAGAACCATCATGAAATTTCCATAGGATACTTGGCTTGGGACTTTCCTACACATGGAAGAAACATTCCATTAGAATTCCTATGAAATAAACAATTGTTTAGTAGAAATACTTATTGCTTTCCAACCTTAGTCTCTTCTTCTCATTGGTTTGTAAATGAGGAGGACATTGCTAGTTTTGGAGATAGAAAAGAATATATTTGTAACAGATTTCAACCACCATTTCATAATCAAGGTCATAATTTCAAGAGTAAATACAACAAGCAATGCATAATCATCTTCTTGGCTACTAGGGAATTTGTCATTATATTTTTTATCCAAGAGGAGAGTGAGTTCCCTACCTCTATTAATCTTAGAAAAAGTATTTCCACATTAAATTCCTATTTTTTTGCAAACCAATTGACCATTATTCATTTCATAAAAAATTTAGATAGCAAGTATTTGATAGAAAGAAGGGGAACAGTAATAACTATATGCTTACTAGGAACATAATGTTTGAATTTTCTCAAGGAAATGACTAGTTCTAAGACATACTTCTCGACTAAAGGGTACTTGAATTTGTTTTTAGTCAAAATCTAACTCATTAATGATACAAATCTCTCATTATATTCAACATCTTGTTGAACCATAGTGGCTACAACAACCTATTCTACAGAATTAGCATAAATCTGAAAATCTCATGAAAAAACAAGTTTGGTCGAAATAGGAACTAAAGTAATGGTGTTCTTGATAGCTTGAAAAAATTATTTTGCATCATTATTATAATATAAAGCGGTGTCCTTTGGTAACAACAAATTAATAGTATTGATTATTTTGGAAACATTAGGCACAAACCCATGGACAATGTTAATTTTTCCCATAAAATCCTAAATGTCTTTCTTAGAGGTAGGAGCTAGCAACCATTGGATATAAGAAATTCTCCCATGTTCAATACTCACACCATCATTCAAGACAATATTCCCCAATAATATACCTTCAATTACATTTAACAAAAAATTGTTGGGGTTGAGAGAGATGCGAAATCTCCTGCATATAATGAAAACATACATTAGATGGTCAAAATGGCTAGTCCTTTTATTTTATTTCATAGTTATATAATCAAGAAAAATATCAATGATAATACCAATTAAATTATCGAAGGAAATGTGCATTTCCCTCTAAAAGGTTTCACCTACATTGAGTAGCCACAGTGATATGTAAAGGTTCCCCACTTGGTTGCGAAGGTGGTTTCAAAATTGTCCTTTGTTGGCAATATGGCAATACAAGTTGGCATTGATGGCTTTGGAATTGACCATATATCTGTGATGATGATAATAGCATTGATGGCATTGGCATTGACAATAGATCTGTGATGATGATAATAACATTGATGGCATTGGCATTGACAGTATTGACTCTACTTTATAATCATGACTGGAATAGGGATACTAATGTTGCATACATTTCATATGTATTTACATTATGGTGATTGTCATGACATTGACAGTGTTACATATATTTAAATCTGAACATCTAAAACAGATAAGAACATGTTGACATTATGTTTCCTATGATGACATGTCTATGTTGACAAATCCATTGATGAGGCAGTATGATGACAAAGCTGATGTCTGGCATTGACAGATAAGAAATGTGCATTGGGCATGTAAAATGACATAAGCAATGATGTATGTTGACCTGCTGACTGTGATGGTTATGTGGCACTCTGTTATTACAAGCCCTGTGATGTGTCTGAAAGATAAGGGTTGTATTTTCCCATGATGTGACTATCAAAGAAACAGAGCCTTGATGTTGATGAAAAATTCTACAAGTTGTAAGATGATGTATTTCTACATGATCAAAGTCACCATGACTAAAACTAGATACCAAGTCGATCAAGTTTGTTAACTTGTTAACAAGTTTAAACATCGATATAAATCTCATAGATTGAATTTGTATGATGCAATTGAAGTTAAATAATGAAAACACAATTGCAGAGATTGAAATCGAATTGAAAAGTAGATCAGAGGATCGATTTCAATCACAGAGGAATAAGAATGAAGAGTTGCAGGTGGAGTCTCAACAATCATCCGATCAAATGATCGACGATGGAGATTAATTTTTTGATTGGGATTTATCCCACATTGGCAATGGGGCAGGGTTCATACGATTTTATAAAGACCTCCCTCACTATACATATTCGATGCGTAGTGAAAAGGTATGGTGGGGGCTCTAGGTGATTGGAATTCACATGATGATCACTAGCCTAGAGCTTGGAACGACCTGTTCAACCCCTTACCTTTTGTAAGAAGTGACAACAATATTTTTTTTACCGAGGATATGATCTCATCCATTGGATTAATATTTTTTTAATACATTGTTGGTGTGACGGTCATATGGATGATCGATGGTTTAAAACTTGTTAGTTATTTTTAGTTGGCATAAATTGCAATAGTAGAGAGACTGTTATGTATATCGGTAACTTTGGCATAATGCCAATATTGGAGGATTGCTAAGTTCAATTTTTTGTGAATAAACATTCGGATGTTGAGACCACTATTCTTGTCGGAGTTTTTGGCATACTAATTGTGGAGGTTCGCCAAAACTAGTTAAAGACCTCTACAACACAAACACAAAGATAGTGACTCAGATAACATCACATTATTTTATGAAATCCCTGGTGTGATAACTACAATTCATAACTAATATTAAAATAACAATTTAGATGCTTAAATCTTGAAAGTATCAGCTTAAGGAAGTATTGTGATGTTTGTTTATATTTGTATTACACATTAACACAATCATTAGATTTGATATGTAGATCGAAGAGATGTGTGGTTATGAAAATTCATTTTAATGACTGTGTTACTTAAAACAAGGGTTATGTAATCTTAAATGAAGAGATGTGATGTTCATGAAAAAATTTGAAATTGAATGAACATACAAGTTGTTTTGATGAAGAGTTATGTTGAAGACATTTATAAGTGTGCTGAGATGTGAAGTAATTAGTGGGACTACAGCAGAGACATTGAAGATCAAATGCAAAGACAGAAATATCAGTAGTCATGATATCCAGTGCATGATACAGAAGATTTTTGGATTTATGAACAGAGGGTGCTTGGGAGGTGTTAGGGAAGGTTGGAGCCTTTAGGGGAGTATGTGCTTCCTTGTCAGTTGTAGCTGACTATATAGGGGGTTGTAGACTCCTACTAGTTCGAGTTGGTGAATAAGGGTGTGGGTGCATCCTGATCAGTGGGCATTGATATAAAGAGGAAGAAAACATCTTCCTTCGATTGTAACTTGTAAAACAAAATTTTGTAGTTAATAGAAAAGTGTTTGTGGTTTTCCCAATTGGGTTCCATGATAAAAAATTGTGTTCAATTTTTTTTTTCACTTCTGCAATACATAATTAACCAAAGTAAAAAATTGATAAAATTATTGTGTCACTGATTACATACTAACGAAAGTAAAAATTGATAAAATTATTGTGTCACCGATTCAACCCCTCGGGCCTCTCAATGATAGGATCTGATCCTTAATCCTTATGGTTGATATTTATTTGATTATATTTTGAAAACAAATCTAACAGAGACATCATCTCTTAATTGGAAACCTACTATAAATCAACATCCATAAATGGAAAGGAAAATGTATCCTTGACACTATTTCAATGTAGGTCTCTAAATTCTACACAAAGTTGAATGCCACCATTTTTTTCCAAACCAAAACCAGATTGACAACCCACTTTGAGTAGCGAACTAGAAAATGTATTTTCCTCAAGAATCCTTACTAATCACGACATCTAGGTTCATATTTATAGGTCTTTGTTTTTGTTTAACTGGTGTAGCCCCCTTCTCAACAGGGATAGGGTGCTAATCAATACTAGTATCAAAAACCCTTAGCTATTTATAGAACCAAGAAGAAATGTCTTTGAACTCATGAAAGAGGGATACAGACTTGGTTTTTTTTTCCTCGGTACATTGGGCTCATATGTATAATATTTTGGGATCATTTTCGGAACCTATATTCACTAGGATATTTTATCCTTCGACATGGAGGGATCATGGTTTTGACTATAATTCTTTGGAATGTCATTAGATGAAAATATATTCTCAATAGGGACTGATCCTTTATGGTAAACATTTTTTTTTAAGTTTATGATACCTAATGAATAAATAATTTCAGCCCCTTGGTCTCTCAGAAAACAAAAAAGATCTTCTTCATTCTAAAAACTTTGCCATGATTATTTATTATCTGGCACATAGGGATGATAAAGTAAAATAACATCACAATTAGTTCTATCATTATAATGCTACCTAATAGGATAATAGGGAAAAATAACTATCTTATTATTCACTACAATAAATTCTCTACTAATGTAGCTTACATAGAATAAGAGAAAACTTTCAATAAGTTGATCAAATACTTGAATGTACCTTCTAAAAACCTTATTTTTTGGTATTTATCTTATTTAACCATGTTAATAATTAATTTTGAATTATAAAATACCTACTAATGGCTACAACCCATCTCTAAAGCAATTTAGAGACCTGGGAAAAGAGATTAGATATCAACAACATTATTAGTGCATAAAAAGTTCAATGAGAAAGCATACTAGTGAGGCTTCCCTTAGGGAGAATATAACATGAAAATAGTACCATTTATTTCATAGGAATAAGATCCATAGAATTATATATGCTAGATTGATCTTCTATAAAATTTTCAAGCCACTATTTGTAGCATGATTGAGTTCCTCCTCATTTATAATTGTGGATATAGGTTAGGATATCTTTTATATTTGATGACTTTAGTCTTCTTACATAAAATCAATGTTTTCATATATCTCACCCTAACATGGGATATCTATATCCACATAGAAGATAATATCACATATTGGCTCAATGAAAACAACTGCAAATTTAACATCATCCCCAAAAGATCATCAAGAATGATATGCCTCACCTCAATGGAAGTGTCCAGATTTCCTCTAGGATTACAAATAAGTAGTGTGTAGGAGCAATGTAATTGAATCTAAAATCTGTTTAGTCAACATTTATTTGCAAAATACTGAAAAATAACATATAGTAGCAATACTCAATGGAAACATGTAACAACCCTAGTTAAATAATTGCTTAAGGTTTATCAAGTATAATTAATTAAATAATTAACTGTCCTAATGTGTATTAGTTAAATAATGATTATTTATTAATAATATTAATTATTTATTTATTTATTGTTTAATATATGTTGATTAATTAATTAATTAACTCATTTAATGTTTGGGTAACGAATTAAAGGCTTAGTAATTTCTAATTTATTTAATACAAGACTTAACGTATGAAGGGATAAGGCATCGAATGGAGGGATAAGGAATTGAATGGAGGGATAAGGAATTAAATGGAGGAATAAGGTGGGTGGCATTGAATGAAGGGAGGAGGCGGTGAATGGGAAGGAGGATGTGAGGGGGCAGAGGCATTTGGCAGGAGGAATTTTGGAATTTTGGGGAAAGGAAGCATTATTGGAGATTAGGGACTGTATTTTTCTGGTTTGGAGTTTGGGTGGACTATTACAAGGGAGCATCGGTTGTTGGGAGTCTTGGGATCGGGGGCCAGGAATCCTTATGAAATCCTGGAGCTAGGGAGCTGGAGAGGATCTGTTTCTAGTTGGCTGGGTGGTTAGACGGTTTTGGGCAGTGCATCAGCAGAGTTGGGGACAACAGAGTTGGGAAGAACAGTTAGCATCAGTTCGAGGTAATAAATTTCATTATTCTATTGTGTTAGGAAATTGTTTATAATCTTCTCGTAAATATTATTATGTTGTATTATGTGGTTATCATCATGCTGCTGAATATGCTTATTTGTTGATTAATGAAATTGCTTATATGTTGAAAGAAATTTTATGCTTAAATGTATTAAGTTTTAGGTTTTGTTAGTTAGGATCTTACAAAACATTATTTATTGATGCTTCCCATAAACAATTTAAAATACTCATTTATTACCAATACTCAATGGAAACCTAAGTTATTGATGCTTTTGACAAAAAATCTCCTCAAATTGGTGTATGAGGTAGCATTCTTGTGCATTGAAAAATGTTGGAGGTAGATACTTTTTCATTTCACACATTAGCCGAGGAATTTCTCTCTTCCAATAATTTATATCATCTTCATGGATTTATTTCAATTACATCCATATACAGATCATGATGCACAAAAGAAATATGTTTCAACAAAACATAGCACGCATTACATTACAAGCAAAAAACATGTCATTAAGTACAACAAGAAATTGAAAAAACTTTTTGCATATAAATTGCAGCTACTTACCTCATGTATTTTCCAAGATAATATATAACTTGTTTGATGTTGTTGTCAAATTCATTTGGGAGAGATAGAGGTAGAACATACTGTAACAATAAAAACGAATCATTACTTGCTTCAAAACTAGACAAAACTATATATATATATATATATATATATATATATATATATCAAAAAATGTATACAAACAATATATAAATATGAATACTAAAATTAATAATTACCTTAATGAAGGTATTCCAATCATGTGTTTTTACCCCACCAAATTCACCTTTCTATGCTAAGATATTATTTATGTTTGAACAAAAACCTGTGGGAAATTTGATTCTTTGAATGACCTCCTTTACATATTTTCTTTGTTTCTCTGTTAATAACCATGGAAGGTTATTTTTGTCTCCATTTCTATTTTATTGGATCACAATTTTCATTGTATGATTGGATTCTTGAATTTCATTACAAATTTTGACAAATTTTTATTTATCCCTCCTGCCATCTATGATTCGCCATAATGTTTCTATCGTATTCTTCCTGATATGCATTGTATCAAACAAATTAGATATTTTTAGCTCCACATAGTAAGGAACCCTCATGAATTGAGTGGGATAACATTCCATTCATCGTGGAAGCCCATTATTACTACCTTCACAACGATGACATTGATGAAGCATAAAAAAAATCAGAACACTATTTATCAAATGCGGTAAAATAAATTGAATAATTAAAATAAAATTTCAAAACACGATTACATTTACGATACATAAACAAAATGCATACCTCGAGGATTAATTTTTTCATATTCCAACTTCCATAGGAGAGGTGTCATTGTTTGTGGTTTTAATACAGTCTCTTGTTTCCCATTGAAAATATTGTTTTCAGTAGTATGATACTTATGGTTCTTAGAGAGGAAGTGTTTATACCCATAAAACACCTCATTTCCTAAATGTTTTGAATGACGAGATTTCATATGAGGACCACAAACTAGAAATGCAAATTTACCCTTTATTTGAATACCTACAACAGATAGATTAATGTGAATTAATATATGAAGGGATTATTTAAACAGCATGCATAATATCTTCAAT
Organism: Picea sitchensis; assembly: GCA_010110895.2. Classification (NCBI taxonomy): domain Eukaryota; kingdom Viridiplantae; phylum Streptophyta; class Pinopsida; order Pinales; family Pinaceae; genus Picea; species Picea sitchensis. The sequence goes on along the minus strand of SNQJ01S0188055.1, from coordinate 20,880 downwards.
TAATTATATAATATTTAAGTGTTCAATATGGAACGATATATACCACAAAAATGTGTTAGCCCCAGGGCATCATGAATTTTCCATAAAATTATTCCACAGAATTGAAATCGCTTCTTCCCAATTGGGTTACATATGTCATACATAGTGATGCCCTCCCATAACTTTAGTAGCTCATCAATAAGAGGCTTGATATACACATTCATATATTTAACTTGGTACTTACCTAATTGTTTTAAATTACACAAAATTACCACCATGATATGTATATATACGTAAATTAATAAATAAAAGATATTATGCAAAAAACAAGACAAATGAAAATTTTACATCAAGAAAATTAATGTGAAAAAATACCTGGAACAATCATTGTCAACATTATGTGCTCCCTCTTTATTGACATACAAGGAGGAATGTTATTGTTGATAACAAAAATAGGACACACTGAGTAAATAGACCGAATCTCTCCAAATGGATTATGGTTGTCAGCTTCCAATGAAATCCTAACATTACGAGGTTCATCTATAAATTCTGGCCATTTTGACTCAATTTCCCTAAATGCATAACCATCTGCAGGAATTTGAACAACACCATCTTAAATTCTCTTTCATGCATGGTAATCCATAAACTGTGATATGCTTTTCCACTTGAACAATCGCTGCAAACATGGAATTATGCAAATATGGCAAAGAACCTTTCGAGGCACCATTTTTGTTACTTGATCGATTCGATATCTATTGATAACACATACTAAGAAAAAAAAATCGACACATGTTGTCTATAACATATAATATGATCATCAGGACTTGCATCTATAATTTGATACTCCATTCCAATGTCTTTCATAATGGCATGTAAATCTTGATATGTGCGAGGTAAAATATTTGACAAGGGTAACAAAAATTCACCTAACAATATAAAACATAAAAAATAACTAGTTAATGTAAAGAATAGTAATTGTTGATATTAATTTTTTATTCTACACATTAATTAGCACTAAAAAAAGGGGGGGGATTCAACCTTTATGTATATGTGATGAAACATATTACATACCTTAGGATCTATGTCATACAAGTGTTCGACAAATGATTCATAACCTTTAAGTTCACCAACAACAATGTAGAAGAGAGAATATTTTCTCTTGACCCTTTATCAATTCATTTATTTTCCTTGTCCATCAGAGGTTTGTCATAAATACTATCACTATTGTCCCCATGATCCTCATCTAGATGACCGAATAAGTCTTGGATCATTTTATTTGTCCCATCATCTTGAACTATGTTATTATTGTCATCTACTTCCATGGGATCATTAACTTGATCTTTATTATCCGCTTCATGTTCCTCATCTTGTACAACATCATTTCTATGAAATTTATGGGGCGACTCTAGATTTATAATTACAAACAATCATGCAAAATTAGTGCATGTATAAAACAATATAAAAAATTACAAATAAAATCAATATTAAAAAATATAATGAATATATATATAATTACCATGGGACAATATTCATTTGATCCCCCATCCATGTTCCCATATTTTATACAATGTTTTTTAGTTGTTTCTATTAAAACTCTTTTGAGAAATCTAGTAAAACAATTTTTGTAAGGGCAATAACATTTACCATCACCCTTATAACCGTCTTTAATTTTTTTCCCACCTCTAATGTTTTCTGACATTCTTCCCCACATAAATATATTGATGATTATCTTATAAAATTGAGTGGTGTATAATATAATATCTATTATATTTTTCTATTATAACATATGAAAAAAAACATGTTTTGTCTTAGCCAAGAAGACCTTATACCCTTTTTGAGCCCTCATTGTTATATAAAAAATTTCGCAACATCCATAAAATACAACATATTTATAGATTTTATAATGTCGCAATTCCAACGACAGTTGACCAAGTCAATGTTGACTTTGTCAAATAGTGGGTGACCATTAGAAGAGGAAAAACCCTAGTGTTGGCATCGTCATGTTGTGACAAACATTTGATTTCATCTCTCTTGCGCCAACCTTTGGAATATTTCTCTCTTGCAACAAAGTTCAAATTATGTTGCACTTGCGATGCTATCAGGTAGGATGGTGAAAAAAAATGAAACATTTTCTCTATTTTTCGATAGTATGGCCAATTTTTTCCATAACATTGCAAGTAGATTGTCACAATTTTTCCAATATGTATTAGTGTTCCCAAAGTGGAACCTCTAATCCCTAACCCCATAGTTACCCCTACCCCAACAAAATCCTCTTCCACAAAGAAAAAGGGCTTCTATAACAACCATACATGCTCCCTATGTGGGTAATATGGTCATTACACACATCACTTCCTGACTATCCCTACATTCCGGGAGACTCTGAGAGCAGTGATACAAGAACCATGTCTAGATCCCTCTCAATCTAACCACACTACTACTAGCACTCAACCCATTTACTACGTATCTATGTCAGTAAATGAGCTCCTTCGACACCCCTGTGCGTTATGTTACCAGATGGATCATTACACGTATAGGTGATCACTCATTATTGAAGATTGTGTGTGCCATATGACTTCCCTCCCAACCATTGCACCACAGGCCCAACCTCCGTTAGACCAGGCCTTGGAAAATATCCCTTCCATAAATCACACCATACCCCCTCCACATCCCAACCTTCTTCCTTCAACCCCTTTGACCATACCCATTCCACCATTGTCATAAGATTTAGCACCTAATCCACCCAATTCGTCGGTAAGTCCTCTTCCTGACATTTGACCTCCTCCCATCACTCACGATCCAAATTTTTTTTTGGACATATGGTGTATTTCATCTATAAAAGTGGACTCATCCCCATCCATCACACTAGGGGATACTGAGACTACCCCATATACATCTATCTCTCCTTCCATAGATAATGACATCATCCCCAATGTACCTCACACATTGGATGCTTGAACATTCCTCCCATCGATTCAAACCTCTTAGGAACCCTTTTTATCACACATCTTCCACTCTGATGAATAAATCATTGAGGTTATGACAACACCATAATATCCATGGGATGACATGCACCATCGCACATTCTTCTTATCTCAAGAAGAATTTCTACCTCTCCTAAACCCTCAGGTCTATGCGATTGAAACTAAATATTTCATCCCCCTAGTACATGTGGATTAGTTCAATAATACATACCCCACACACAATGCCTTTGAATAAAGGAACATGGCCAACATCTCCCCTACCATTAAAATTGACATTTTTTTCAAACCAGACATCATCAAAGAAATTACCCTCAGCATCGCATACACCACTGAGGAGATCACTAATTACAAATCCCTCTTTCAAGAATTCCAATAAGTATTTGCTAGGTCATACACGAAAATATATGTTTCCTGGCATAAACTCCTATCCACTCATAAAAACAAGTGTATGGCCATTCATATGTCCCCCAAACCCATCAAAATGTTGGACATATTGTCATTGATATGTTTTCATTGATGTCAATATTTGATATCATTTTGATGTGATGATAAGTTGTTATGACGAATTTTCATTGATGAGTTATCAATGATGAATTTTCATTGATGTCAACAGTCATGATAAGTTGTTATAATGGCAACATGAATCAGTCATGAATAGTTATACAGTTGGCATTAGTGTTAGGATGGCCAATAAGGTTTGTCCATGTGTAATAAAGGGTAAATTGTGGAAATAGAATGCAGCAGAGCAGCAAGGCTAATCTGAGGAGGAAAAGTATATTAAATATCGGCAGAAGAAAATCACCTTAAGGCTAAATAAATTTGTGATTATTGTTGATCACAATTATCCTATGATCAAAGCTTAAGAGAGATAGCGCTGCAGAAATCCCACAGGAATAAAATCTTATTGAACAAGGGAGACCTTTATAAAATATCAAGCAACTGGATCCATTCATCCAGAATTTAGATCCAAACTCGACCGTTGGATCATAGAGGAAACTTGTGTAAAGAAGGAAAATAATCATGTCCGTTGATGTAGATTTCAGAACAAATCAGGAACCATCAGATCAAGGATAAGTCAGAGTTTGGAAGAATTATATCTCGACCGTCAGATCTAGGAGTCACGAGAGAAGGACCGTTGAAGGACTAGTCAACGATCAGATCAAGTCATGACCATTGGATACGCAAGCACCAGATCAAGGGCAGGGATTGATTGTGGAGAGCGAAGGGAGGATTAAACAACACATTAACTCCAATTCCGCAATTAATCTAGACCATCAGATTACAAGAGAAGGACCGTTGGAGGACTGGTCAATGATTAGATCAAATCGTGACCGTTGGATACTCAAGCACCAAATCAAGGGCAGGCATTGATTCCGGAGCGTAAAGGGATAATTAAACAACATGTTAATTCCAAACCCACAATTAGTATAGACTATCGATCGTCACCCACCAATAGATCTATGGTTGGCATCAGTTCCACTACCAACGAACAGTTTCCATTACAAAACTCGACGATAGTTTTAAACGTCGAGCTAGTTGGGACCCCACAATCATCCTTGATCATTGATATACTCCAGGATCATTCTCAACCATTGGATCAAGTTGAGTGGAAGGACAAAGTAAGCCACAAAGAAGGACCATCAGATCTGGAGAATACATGATGATCGTTAGATCGAGGAGGACATGTGCCACATCAGGAGATCCACATTAGCAAGGACATGTGGCACAATCAGATAATGACAAGTGTCAAGATGAAATTGGCAGTTCAGGTACGTGTAAATCATGAATCTAAGTAACACGCGGTAGCCACTCCACCAATGCCAATTCAGTAGTGATGCCAGCAAGTTACGTCACTTCAAGAGTATGCACTTCAAGGGAAACCAGTTTCTAACATCAGTAACTGCCTGAAGCATCAAAGGACAAAGTTAACACTAATCGTTGATCTAATTCAGGAGCGTTATCGACTGTTTATCAAGTATAGTGTAAGGATAGAGTAAGAGGAGGTGTTAACCAACATCAAGTATTCACCGCCATTGTATGACTTATTCGGTAGGTAATCACTCCAGAGGAATTTCTACTCTAGAGTCCAAGAGCCACAAATAGCCGAAGTTTCGAAGTAAGTAAGGATTGTCCATTCACATAAGATTAAATATGGAACACCTGATCTACTAAATGAAATATGTATATGCACTTCATTGAAATCTGCTTCGGGAGATTTGAAATATTACAAAGGCTGGAAGTCACGAAGGACGAATTCCTGAAGTAATGGAAGTTATCCATCTCATTGTGCGATTAAAACGTGATTGTCGATCTTGACAAGTGATCAAGCACTTATTTATCCTATTGCCTGGTCACCACTTGTGGTCGTATAAATAAATAATGTTAAACGAAGAGGCAACGCTTAAATTAATAAGACAGTGGTTCTGCACCTGTGGTCATATGAAAATGGTTTGAAGGAAGCACCTCATACAGATTTAATTCGACCGATTTAACACTAGAACAATACAGAGAATCGATAAAATATCAAATATGATTTGTTGGTAAACTGAGAACATGGAAAAAACATGAGTACAATATTATGAGTCGATCTATGTCTATGATCAACTCATAGAGACAAAAGAACTGACACACAATCATGATTAAGAGATTTAAATCATCAGCATTATGAATAAACGATAAAAGGAAAAATGGCATTACTTAAAGTTTAATATTATCATTTAAATGAAAATGTACAATGGTTCAAAATCAAAAGATGCAATGAATCAAATTCACACCATTTGGAAGCCTATATAAATAAGAAATAATGGTGAGAAGGAGTGTAGTTGAATTTGTTGAAGTATATATATATATATATTTATATATAATGGATTGAATGAAGTTTCATTCTATCAGGTTGGTGCATGTTTACAAGTTGGGTCTTGTATGAGGATTGGATTCCTCACATCTCAGTTGGATCTGAGATCAACAAGCTAGGACTTGTTATGAGGATTGGATTCCTCATTTCTTAGTTGGATATGAGAACTACAAGCTAGGTATTGTAATAGAGAGATGGATCTCTCATAGTTTCTTGGAGTTGAATATATTCAAATATTGATCTTATGTATTCATTCAGGTTAAATAAATAAATAAATTATTTATTCTTTTATATATTGGTTGAGAAAATGAAATAAATATATGTTGTTCAGTTAATTTATGAAAAGTGGAAAATTGTCCAAATTTTTGTGACACTGATTATATATATATATATATAATGGATTGAATGAAGCTTCATTCTCATCAGTTGGTGCATGTTTACAAGTTGGGTCTTGTATTGAGGATTGGATTCCTCACATTTTAGTTGGATCCGAGATCAACAAGCTAGGACTTGTTATGAGGATTAGATTCATCATTTCTTAGTTGGATATGAGAACTACAAGCTAGGTATTGTAATAGAGAGATGGATCTCTCATAGTTTCTTGGATTTGAATATATTCAAATATTGATCTTATGTATTTATTCATGTTAAATAAATAAATAAATTATTTATTCTTTATATTGGTTGAGAAAATGAAATAAATATATGTTGTTCGCTTAATTTATGAAAAGTGGAAATTGTCCAAATTTTTAGACACTGATTCCCACTCTCCCCCTCTCTCAAGATCAAGTGTCCATTTCAACAACTGGTATCAGAGAAGGTTCCTTCATCACAGTTGAAACACTAAAGGTAGATTCAGAAGAAATGGGTGGACAAATTTTTATCTCCACAAATGAATCTCCCTTATTTGATGGAACATGTTATTCATCATGGAGGGAAAATATGAAAAGATATATGAATTCAAGAGGATCTGGAGTTTGGGCTTCGATAATAAGTAAGCCCTGGAACTTAACTACTTCAAAGAAAAAAACCAAAACTGCAAAGGAAGCAAGGAGAAACAATGCATTATCCTTAAAAGAAATCCAGGATGGATTATCAAACCAAGTCAAAGAAAATATAAGGCACTACAAATCTGCTAAAGAATTATGGCTCCAACTAGAAAATTGTTATCGGAATGAAACACAAGAAGAAGAGAAATACTATCAAAGTGAGGAACAAGACTCAGATAAAGAGGATTTCTGTTAGAATAAAGAAAAAAACTCAGAAGAAGAGAATTCTTATCAAAATAAGGAACAAGATAAAGAAAAGGATAATTGCAATCAGATTGAAGAACATTATACAGAGAAAAAGATTTCTAATCAAAATGAAATGCAGAAATTTAGGCATACCTTAGTAATTAATAAAGAAAAATTACATAATCTTAAGACTAATGTTACAGTTACAATAGATGATATTTGTATGGAACCAAGAAATTATATGCATATTAAAGTTCCTGTGAATATTCTTGACCATATTGAATACACAGTTATGTGCACTTTTGAAGAGTTGGAGAAACTTCAACAGATAGATCAATCTAACCATGAAGAACATGAACAAAAGTTTCAGCTAGAAAACAAAGAAGAGATCAAAATATTGAAAACCAAAGTTATTAATCTAATAGAAGAGATGGAAGAATTAAAGACACATGACAATAAAAGAAAATATTTACTAAATGAAATAGAAGAATTAGTTAACAGTCTAAACACTCAACTTGAGGAAATTAAAGAAAGTGAAGAAGACCTAAAGATCCAGTTAACAAGGAAAGAAAATTATTACCACATGTTGGAATTGGAAATCGTCAATTTCAAAAGGGTAAAGGAAATTACTAATACAAATCTAATGACTCAAATTGAATAATATACGAAAAAGGAAGAATCCTAGAAGATCCAAATAACTAAAAACGAAGAATCATGCCAAATGTTTGAATTAGAAGCCATCAACCTCAAAAGGATTCAACTAGAATACCAGGAAGAAATCAAAATATTGAAAACTAAAGTTTTTGATCTAACAAAATTATGGAAGAATTGAAGACATATGACAAAACTATTAAATGAAAATAAGTATTGGATGAGACAAAATAAATAGTCATCAATCTAAAGACTCTACCTGAACATGCTAAAGAAGTGGAAGAAGCCCTGAAGATTCAGTTGACTAAAAAGGAAGAATTATGTCACATGTTGAAGTTAGAAATAGTTAATCTCAAAAAGATGAATGAAAAGACAAATAAGATTATCAATTTCCAGAATAGCTTAGCTATCCTAGATAATATTTGGAAGAGCCAAAGATTAGCTGATGACAAAATTGGTCTTGGATACAAGAAGAAATAATACAGTGACAAGTGGAGCACCATATACAAACATGGGAAAGGATCATCCTTCTCAAAAGGAAATGGTGTAATCACAAACCAATTGCAAGCCATGAACTTTGTTAAGGAACCTATAAAAGTAAAAATGAAGAAGAAAATCAAATGACAGATCTCTCAAGCCAAAATAAAATCAACAATGGAAACACCTTTAATGGCTATTTCTTTTCTTGTCATAGCTTTGGCCATAAAGCAATGGACTGCAAGAAACTAGAGAAAGGATATACAATAAAATCCAAAAACTCAATTAGATGTTGGAGATGAAATTTGTTTGGGCACACGGCAAAATTCTGTCATACAATGAGATGTTACAACTGTGATAGGTTTGGGCACAAATCCCAAAACTGCAGCAGTTCAAAAAGTCATTCCTTAAATAAGTCATTCAAGTGAGTGAGAAAACCTAATAAAAGTTGGAAGAAGAAAGGAGATGACAAAACTCCAAAAACACAATTATAAAGAGAAGATCCAAAAAGCAGAATATCTTGTAGAAAGATATGGAGAAGAAAATATGAAGGATAAAGCAAGAAAGATGATAATACACCTGAAAATAAAGAAATTAATAATAAGAACATGATGGGTGAAGGTCCTAATAAAGAATGTGAAATTCAATATGAAATAAATCAAGCCCAATAAAAGGAAGAGCCTATAGAAGAATATGAGACAATATCAAATTTTGATGATGTCATAATGTGTTAGCCAAAGAAAGAAAATACAAAAAAGAAGTTTAAATTGGTTTCTACAAAATAAAGGATTATGCCAAGAGTTTTTAAAATTAACATATGGAAAATCTTGACTATCTATAGATTAGTGGTCAAAAGAAAAATCATTGGTAGGGTTAGTTGTAGAATATGAGAAGAGGAAAAATAAAGGTAGTAGAGAAGTTCAAGGAGTATCATTCAACAAATATGAATTGATAACAAAATTGGTATTTAAATCAATTGGTATCATTCCTCAATTGATATTCCTATGTAATATCAAAGAAGAATAAGAAGAAGATCAAAAAGATCAGTAAGATTCATACTCTTGTTCTATTTGACAAAGGAAAGTTAGTCACAAATCAGGAGGAGTATTTTGGTTATTAAATAAGAAATTAATTGGATGAAGTTTTGAAAGACTTGATCACTACAAAATGGGTATCACTACAAGTTGGTATAAAGAAGACTACTTATTTGAACACAAGTATTCCAATGGACTAAGATAAACAATTAGTAAATTCACAGGGGAAGAGATCTTGTCAGGAAGAGCTACCCTTTCAGAAACAAAGGGGGAGAGTAGTCAGAGGCAAAGAGAGCATATTGACAGGGGGAGTCTTTCAGTTATGTCAGGCAGAGCATGATTGCAGGGGGAGTTACCCAAGTTCATATTTTGGTCAACAACATGCAAACAAACAGAGATTGATCATAAGGGGAGAAACCCTTTTCCATTGATGTCAAAGGGAGAGAGTAACTTCAGAGGAGAGAAGCATCATCATAGGTGTTAAGAACCAAATATCAATATAGCATAGAAAAACCTGGAAAAGTACTCAGCGCTAGCAGAAAAGAATGTTGGATAATAAGACTCTTGGGAAACCTCCTTTTACCCACTTAAATGTTCAAAGTACAAGATGATTCAAAATGAAAATGTCCCTTGGTATATATAGGAGACTAGGAGGTATAATTACAACTAATGGCCTAAATCGAAATAAATAAAATAACATTACTAATATAATATGCCCTAATTGGGGGTAATGAGCCAATGTGGGGCTTAACATGACCCTCCACTTGAGACAAGTGTTATCCCTGTCTTGAGTAACTCTGGATACTTTTGTATAAAGACTCATCTTCCCAAATTGGAATCTTGTTAGGTAGTTTCCTCCATTTTAATACAGAGATACTACTGAAATGGATCTATTCCTCATTTGGGCAATTCTTGTGTCGGTGATGGCTTGAGGATCCAATGATTTTTCCTTCCTCGTCAAGTTAAGCAATATAGTTTGAAATGGGATCTTGTCACCTATAACCTCATTTAAAAAGTGAGAACATAGGCGGGTGTACTGTAGTGTGAGTAGCTCCAATTTATTGTCCATAATTTCCAATATTTTGCAACACCTTACTCACGGCCATGGCACTTTGGTGATAATTTATTGTCCTTCTTTGCTTGCTTGAGGGACATGTTTGTATGGTTGTAGTCTTAAAAACACCCAATCCCCTACTTCAAAACTTATTTCACTACGATGTTGATTTGCTTGTTGTTTCATGCGATTTTGTACCATGAATTAAGGACTGTCCTTTAAGATTTGGAGGAATTTGTTGTTGATTCTCGATGTGATCTTCCACTACTTGAACCTTAGATTTTTTCTTTTTAGAGAAAGAAGTGATGGAAGGAGAATTGGTATCCATAAGAGATGCCATAAATAGTGTCTTTTTTGTCCGCGATTATGAAAGAAATTGTTATACCATTACGCTGGGTAACCATTTGAACCATTGTGTTTTATGGGGGAGACCAGTATGAAGGTAGCCTTTTAGACATTTTTTTCACTATCTTGTTTTGTCCATTAGATTGAGGATGATAGGATGAGCTATGAGTCAATTGAGTACCCAAACAAGAAGAAAATAAGTGATATGGCCAAAAATGTCCGATTGAGATGGGATCTACTGTCACTTACAATAATCTTGAGTACCATGTAGCTTTGAGCTGTCTCCATGAATGTGGTGGAAGCTACACTGCTAGCTTTGGAAGAGGGTTGAGAGTGCACATAAGTGTTCATGCTTGAATGGAGTCTATCAACAATCACCATGATGACACTCTTTCCTTCAAACTTTGAAACCACAATGATGAAATCCATGGAAACCTCCTCCCGAGTCTTGACTTGGGATGGATAATGGTTGTAAAAGACTTGGGGATGTAATTGTTTCCACCTTATTTTGTTGGCAAACCACACATTCATACAAACCTTTGAACATTAGTTTAAGGCCATCCCAAAAAATCCTTCATGACTCTATGGTAGAAGTTTCAAAAATCCGGGTGCCCTCTTATTGGAGAGGTGTGCAATTCAATAGTACCTTTTCTAGGGTTCTTACACATAAATATATAAGCGATATTTGTACCATAGTGAATCAGCTTACATGTAAATGTATACGATGCACTAGAATCCTATAGCACCCAGTAACCTGCTGAATGAGAGTCCACACACTTTTCGTCATTCTTCCATTTGCTTCTATTATCCATGCGGGTTGGATGATTGAGATAGCACAAAGAAAGGCCTCAACATCTTCATCCTTTCTTGAGAGTGCATGCACACCAACATTTTTCTTCCCCTTGCACATAGGCGATTTCAAAATCATAGCAATATCTTGGTTACCCATTTTTGTTGTTCTTAGAAGATAGTCTTTGTTCTAAGAAGTATTTAAGACTATCATGATCTACATTTTGACCTTGAAGTGCCTACATTAGGTAAGGATACCATTTCTTTAATGCATGTAGTATTTCCATAATTTCCTTCTCATAAATGGGTTTATCTAAGTCCCTTCCCTTGAGTGGTCAGCTTTCAAAACCGAGGGGCCTTCCCTTCTTGCATTAGGATACTTTTCAATTCCATTTCTAGAGGCATCACATTCCCATGATAAAGGTTTTGTGAAGAGTCTAGAGTGAAGGCAGGAATTTACACACATCACCTCTTTAAGTTGTTCAAAATATTTAGTTTCCTCTGGAATCCATGAAAATGCATCCTTCTTAGTTGAGTGATGTTTAAGGTGTTGATATTCTTCCATGGTTCCGAACAAACTTGTGGCGGTAACATCAGGCAAAATCCTCTAAGATTGTTAATGTTTTAGGGAATCGTCTAGTCCATCCTTGGCCTTAATCTTGTTAGGGTCATGACACCTTCATGAGATACAATACGACCCAAATACTCTACCTCCTTTAATCCAAAGAAACATTTGGATGGTTTGGCATAGTTATTTACTCCTTTAGTAGTTGTAGCACCTTGTCAACATGTTGAACATGATCCTCCAAAGAATTGATATAGATTAGTATATCATCAAAAATAGTAACACAAATTTTTTTGGAAGGAAGGGCTTGAAAATGGAATTCATGAAAAGCCCTTGGAATGTGGAAGGTGCATTTGTAGAATTCAAAGGCATGTTGACCAAAATTCATAATGGCCTTCATGAGTTGAATGCTATTTTTGGGATATCTTCTTCTCATTATGATATGATGATACCCTGAACGGAGATTCAATTTTATGAAATAGATTGCTCCATGTAGTTCATCTAACAATTCATCAATGGCAGAGATAGGAAACTTATCTTTAATAGTGATCTTATTGATATCTCTATGTCGGACTTTATAAACATGAGCTATGCGTGAATACCATTACCATCGGTCTGAGTAAGAACTTTGGCTAGGTCTAATAATGCCGTACTCATTTTACCTTCCAACCATAAAACCGTTTCACTCTAAGTAAGGGTATCTGTATGGCTGATGTTGGGAGGAACACTCCGGGGGTGGGTGAATTTCATGATCATGATTTGGTGATTTGGGAACCTTTGGGAATATCTTCAAATACTTTGGAATGCTTGTAAATGATCCTTTGGAGATATTGAGGAATAGATGGCTTAGATGTTTGAACATCTATGAAGAGTGAGAATAGTTATTGAAATAATGCCTTGATGCCACTTTATCAATAATTTTGTCATGCTGGATTTAGAGCTTATCAACTTCTAGAACTTCCCTGTGATACCTCTTAACTCGAATTCTTTTCCTTCCAGTAAGAAATTTCACAGAAAAGTTCTTGAAAATTAAAATAGCACTCTAATGATTGTAACCATTGGATTCCTAATTTCACAACATCTCGCACCACCCATGGGTATAGCAATAATTAATTGTGTTCTATATTCCCCATAGTGAAGATTGATCTTATTGCATTTTCTTGAGGCAATTGATGGTTCCTCCATCACACCCAGTAAATTACTTGAAACTCTGTTGGATACCTGCAAAGGGAGTTGAGATCTTTGGCTGATTTATGATGAATGAAATTATGAGTACTACCAAAAGTAATTGGGACTATTACCTTTTATTTTTGATGTATCCTTGATATTGAGGGGTTTGAGAATTTTTGATTTGACCAATGCATTGCGATATCATGGGGAGTCAACTCTTCGGACTAAATTGCTTCTATGTTTTCATCTTGAGATGGTTCTTGTTCTTGTTCTTCTTCTCTTCACAATCTATGTAGAATAATTTCTTCTCTGCATATGTCCCTTCTTGTACTTGTTGTCACAATTAAAAGAATAAACCTTTTTCTTTTCTTTCCTCCAATTGTTGAGGTGTCAACCTTGTAGGTTAAGTGTTTTTGGAGGAAGGAGCATTGTTCTCTCTATAGATGTTGGGATGGAGTCCTTCCTAGTAGCCATAGCCATATTTTACTTTCAACATTTCTTGCCACCTTAAAATGCATTCTCCAATGATTTGGGTTCCCAAAGTGAACCTCATGTTAGATGTTATCCTTTAAAGTTCATATAGATACATAAATCAAGTGCTCATTTGTAATATCAGAATTACCTTTATATTCAATCTTTGGAAGTTCTCAATGTGCTTTCGATGGCGAACCTTTTGCTTGAGATTTATCAATTGGCCTAAAGAAGATTATTTCTCCTTGTATCCTCATAGTGTGCTATCATTTCTTCCGTGAAAATTGTCCAAGTGGCCAGTGATTTGCGAGAACAGAAGCCATCGATACCATACAAATTGATTAGTTCTAAATATAAAGAAGAAATTGTACCTTTTATTGTATGTGGCACATTATGGAGATCAAAATTGCTCCATCTAAAGTATCCATTTGATTGGTACTTGCCATCAAACTTCCTCATTATCCAATCTTAGGGGCGTGGTTGGTCTTCAAACCAAAGTTGGAGTTTCTCCATTCTTGATTCACCTTCAACCACGTCCTCATCATTAATTTCATGGGATGCATTTTTCACTTTCAAGTGTCTTCTGCATTCTGAGAAATTTTCAATACTTCCATGATCTCCCTTGCAAACCATCCATCTTAGTATCAGCTTAGCTTCTATTGAATCCATCAACAGCTTCCATTGAATCCATCTTCTTTTGTATTTCATTTATGTCCCTATGCATTTCTTCACCTTCATCAAAAGAGTCCAATTTAGATTTTACGGAGGCTTATTTGGTGTAGAAGGTCCCTTTTGGTGGCATGTTGGCCAAGTATACTTTTGAATCTTGATTTTGGGGTGGTTACGCTAGACAATATTTGATACATTCTATCTCCAAAGTTTTGGCCCTTGTGGGTACGAAAAATTCTTTTAAATTAGTTCTATATTATTGCTTCTCTACAATGCCAGAATACATTCAAATTGGGTTATTTTGGTGTGGAATTTACTGTGACTTCCTCACAACTTGCCGATTTTTCCTTTCAAGATCTCACTTGTATAGCATTCCACCTGCTTTTAAAATAATTGTTGTCAATTGTAAAAACTCACACACAAAATACTCTGGGGTATCCACAATCCAATGAAACCGGTCCCACTCAATTTGGATACTATAGAAATAAGTTATGATTGTTTTACCTAGAACACCGCTAAGCAGAGACTAGTCAATAGGACTAGTCAGGACACCCTATCTTTAAGGTGTATATACAAATTGGTGACGAAGCTGAAATTTGTTATTTTAATATAGATACCCTAACTAATTTTGTAAATGTCTCAGTGATTTCATGGTCTGAATCATTAGAGGAAAAAATTTATAGCGAAAAAATTCTGCAATGACTCATTTAGGGATGATTTCATAACCCTATCTTGTACGGTTTTTTCTCTCCCGAAAGTATAAGGCTTCGGGAGTTGAATTTTGAACCCAGCATACCTTGATTCATCTACTAAATGTCCTCATTTGGTTTCCTTAAAGCTGTACAAAAAATTGATGCTTGAAAATGCCGATTATGCAGGATGTAGAAGTGAAACCCCAAGACCATGAAACCAAACCATATGTTAGGAATCAAATATCAATATAGCATGAAAGAGCCTGAGTACTCAGCAGAAGAAGTTATTTAGGATATGTAGAAGCCCTTGAGGGGCAACCTCCTTTTACCCATGAAATGTTCCAGAAGTACAAGATGATTCAAAATGAAAATGTCTCATGGTATATAGGGCAGAATTATAATTACAACTAATGGCCCTAAAGGGCGACATAAATAAAACAACATTACTAATATAATATGCCCTAATTAAGGGGTAATGAGCCAATGGTGCTTAACAATGGGATTTTGTGTGTGAAAAGGTTAATTTGTTTCTCTGATGATGACAAGGGGGTGTTGGGCATGCCATTGATATGTTGTCATTGATGTCAACGGTCGATGTCATTGTGATATGATGATAATTTATTTATGATGAATTTTCATTGATGAGTTATCATTGATGAATTTTTCGATGATGAGTTCAATCATGATAAGAGAAGTTGTTATAATGGAAACATGAATCATGCATGAACTGTTATACAATAAGCATTAGTGTCAGGATGGCCAATAAGGTGCATCCATGTGTAATGAAGGGTCAATCATGGAAAGAGAATACACCAGAGAAACACAGTTAATCTCAGGAGGAAAAGTATACTAAAGATGCGTGAAGAAAATCACCCTAAAGGATGGAAGCATTCATGATTATTGTTGATCCTGATGATCCTATGATCAAATATCAAGAGAATGCTTTAAAATCCAAGGAAGAAATCTTCTTGAACAAGAGCCTTTATAAAATATCGAAGCCGGGACCTTCTAGAATTCAGATGAAACCCTAATAGTTGGATCATAGAAACCTATGTAAAGAGAAGGAAAAGAATTTCTTGTGAGGAGTTGATGTAGATTTCCGAGGAACAAATCAGGTAAGTTAGGGGAAGTCAAATTTTGGAAGAATTATATCTCGACCATCGGATCTAGGAGTTACAGAAGGATATGGATATGGAAGTGCTAGATAAAGGGAAAGGATTGATTGGCTGGAGCATTAGGGATTAAAAAATGTGTTATTCTCAATCCCACAATTAGTGTAGATTGTCAAATTACAGGTGGATTGGAAGATTGGTCGTGGTCATATCGGTGGTGGCGTTGGATATGCAAGCACTATATCAAGGGCAGGGATTGATTTCGGAGCTCAAAGGGAGAATTATACAACGCGTTAATTCCAATCCTATAATTATTCTATACCATGCGGTGGTCACCGGTATAGATCTATGGTTGTCAGTTCCACTGATGAGCATTTCCATTTGGCAGGGTACGACAATATTGCAGCGTGTTAACTGGTTGGGACCACACCGCAATCATGCGATCATTGATCTACTAAGGAGGAATTCTTATTACATTGGATCAATTTTAGTGGAATGACAAAGTAAGCCATGAAGAAGGACCATCATATCTAGACAATACATGATGATTGTTGGATCAGGGTTGTTTGTCAGCAGACCACGTCAGAAAGGGTGTGTGGCAGACCATGTCAGCACGGACACATGGCACAATTAGATAATGACAAGTTCAAAGAGATGAAATTGGAATTTAGGGTACATGTAAATCATGAATCTAAGTAATATCCAAACACTCGACCAATTCAATTCAGCGATGATGTCGATAAGTTACATCACTTGATATGTACTATGGAAACGGTTTCTAACACGATGTACTTAAAACCTTGAAGATTCAAGTTAGTACTAATTTGATCATATTCAGGAGCGCTATCGATCATTTATCAAGTATAGTGGAAGGATAGTGTAAGAGGTGTTAACCGACAGCAAGAAGTCACCACCGCTTTATGACTTATTTGGTAGGTAATCCTCGGAGAATTTCTACTCGAGTCCAAGATCCATGGATATAGAAGTTCCAAAGTAGAAGGATGGAATCCATTCCGCGAAAGATTAAATATGGAGCATTTGATATACTAAATTAAATCCATATACGCACTTTGGTGAAATATTCTTTGGGAGATTTGAAATTCTAGGATGATGGAAGTCATGAAGGATGAAGTCCCAAAGTAATGATAGTCATTCATATCATCGTGTGATTAAAACATGATCATCGATATTGACAAGTGATCAAGCACTTATTTATCCTAGCGCATGGTCACCACACATGGTCATATATAAAAGAAATAATGGTGTAATAAGGAGGAGATAAATTAATAAGGCCAGAGTGGTTGTAATACATGGTCATATAGAAAATGGTTTGAAGAGTACCTCATCTGATTTAATGACGGATGTTGGCACTAGAACAATATAGGGAATCAATAAAAGATCAAATATATGATTTGTTGGTGAAAGGCGAGAATGCTTGAGAAGCATGAGTGAGATATGATAAGTCGATCTATGTCTATGATCAATTCATGAAGACAAAATAAACGACACATATTGTGATTAAGAGAGTTAAATCATGAGCATTATGAATAAGGATAAAGGAAAAATGATATTATTTAAAGTTTAATATTATCATTTAAATGAAAAAGGTACAATGGTTCAAATCAAAAGATACAATGATTCAAATTCACACAAGTTTAAGGCCCATATAAACGGCAAGAATGGTGAGGAGTGTAAGTTGAATTTGTTTAGATATATATATATATATAATGCTATATAGTTGAATGAAGGTTCATTCTATCAAGTTGGTGATTAATTGTTTACAAGTTGGGTCTTATTATGAGTTGTATTCCTCACATCTCGGTTGGATCACGAGAACAATTTGGGACTTGTTATGAGGAATTTGGATTCCTCATTTCTTAGTTGGATCTGAGAACTACAAAATTTGGGTCTTGTAATAGAGAGTTAGGTCTCTCATAATTTATTGAAGTTGAAGATATTCAAAGATTGATCTTATGTATTCATTCAAGTTAAATAAAATAAATAAAATATTTAAATGCTTTTATATATTGGTTGAGAAAATGAAACGAAGTATATGTTGTTCAATTAATTTATGAAAAGTGAAAATTGTCCAAAGTTTTGTAGACACTCATTCACACCTCAGTGTCAACTGTCCATTTCAACACAAAAACAACCCTAAAATATGCAGGAGGTCCTGACAACTTACCTATCTCTCCCGCAAGATGAATATGAATCTGTGTACCCTCGTACCATTCTAAAACACACACAATTAAGTTCATAGACCTCAACACGTGAAAGTAGAAATGAGGTGGTATTATGGGCTACACCCTTGTACCTCCCAATCTTTAACACCCCCATTCATAAGATCAGGGCATCCATTTTTCACATTGTTTGCAGAATAGGGATCCTGACCCTACCATCTATGTTGTACCATTCTTTGTTTCCTATTTCGTCATAAATAAATGGGACGCTATTTTTTGCATCCCAGGCATAGGTACGCATGTTTCTTGTCCATTGTCATCAAATAGCTATCATATGTTATTTTTATCAAATATTTTTGACATCGGATATTTGTTTTTTGTATGTACATGTACTCATCATGTGCATTTTTTGTATGTACATGTACTCATCATGTGCACCCATCATCACTTCAGTTTTGGCCACCCTATGGCACCTTCAAGTACATGTTCAAAAATTTCATGCACTCACACCCCATACAAACAACTGCATATCCAAGGTATACCCCTCAAAATTTACCCTTAGGATTCCCACACTTGGTTCCATAGTACCATCACCTCCATTACATTCAGGTACTGTAAACCGGTAACATCTTCACCTCCATGAGTTGTCCCACATATATTTACCCCTTGGCATATTGACACTCATTTTTTTCTATCCATTATGCTCGATATTCCTGGTAGTGTTTCACCCCAGAGTAAGAATCTCATACTTCTTCCTCATCATAATTCTAACCACCCCATTATGAACTCCCACATCATGTTTTTAGTTACGCTAAATGCACTTATGCATTATCATTAACCATCGATATCATCCAACATCAACGACATCTCTGCAATGTCATCCTCCATTCACCTATCGGGTACAAAAAACCACCAATGGGGCCCCCACCCTTCATCAATTACATTCCCCTACTTGTGCACCACGACATCAAGCCATCGTTCCCTGGGGAACCCATTTCTATACAAGTACTTTCAAATTGATCATTCTTTATTTATTTGGTAATTGTATAAAGCACATTTCCAATTCCAACAAGTAGAGTATATTTTGTTTTTCTATCGTAACTAATAGTGTCGTTTTCCTTGGAACACAACAACCCATGTCACCCTTGGTTGGGGCATTCCCCTTTTGTTTACGGGCAAAATTGACCGTCCGTCAACTGAGAGAGTGGAGCCGGTCTGGGGTTGTCTAATAACCCATGCCGTTTGGAATGAACCACCCTGGCGGGTTTAGTGGCTCCGTTGGCCGCTCTAAGGTCTTTAAGAGAACCAAAGAGAAAACTAATATAAACTAACTAATCTAACTAAAACTAAATAAAACAAACTAAACTAACTAAATAAAACAAACTAAACTAACTAACTATTCTATATACAATCTACTAATTAATATTATAATAACTCAAATCAACTATCTAATTACCAATGGAATTATAACTTATTCACAAATATACACTATCTACAACTTGCAGATTTGAATAAAACCTGTAAAACTCATTATATTCTGCCCTAAGACAGTGAAATATGTTTTTATTGATTTTTTATAAATAAGAAATTAAACTTACTGAAATTAAACAATCTAATATACTAAACATATATATCTAACTAAAAATACTAACAAATATACTAAACAAATAAATGAAAAACTGACCTGAAAACGCTCCAAGTTTGTCCTGTGTGTGATGACTTCGAAGCTGGTCGGAGGAAGTAAACTCGCACCGGATGGTCCAGAAGCTTTTCGTAAATGATAGGCTGCGTTGCTCTTTGAGTTTATTTACAGGACAAACAAGACATAAAAGATCATAACAATTATACGATTTATAAATCTCTACAATAAGGGAAACCTGTTATGCAAAAACTTATACTTAATGATCCAATCAATGAAGAAGAGAAATATGTGCTTCACAAATGGAATCAAGAAATTGCTATGTCTTTCAAATTCTAGAAGAAATCAGATATGGATTATAGTGATTGAATTATATCATTTGCACAATATTAAGATAGCTAAAGTAGTCGTTAACCAAATACAAATTGATACACATAACATGAAACAAAATATTGATATCATGAGAAGCTAAAGATGTAACAGAACATCAAATTCTGCCTCAGTCTGTATTAAAATTCCATATCCTTGTTCTCCCATGAATGAGGATGATTATTATTACAAAAAATAATAAGTATATATAAGTTTCTCCACAGGGCAAAACTTCCCTGTGGATAGTATCAAACTGTTTACATAATCTGGGAAAATATCCCCAAAATCAACTAAACTAGGAAATCAAAATGCAAGTAAAATATCAAAATATCTCCTAACTGCTCATCAAATCCACTGAAATGTCGAATTCATCTGCAATAGACCAAAAATAACAAGGTAGAAAGATATTTAATTAACAAAATAATAAAAATCTAATCCTACAGACTTAGCTACAGAATCATCTGATTCTGTAGCTAGTCTAAAATAACATACAGGATCAGAATAGAAATGAACTCAAATCTTTTTAATAAAATCAAATTCAATTTACAATCAATAACGAATCATTTTAGTCGGAATCGAATAGGATCAAAATCCAATAACCAAATAGAGAGACA
>SNQJ01S0188053.1:10653-29042 GCA_010110895.2 Picea sitchensis | reverse complement strand
CCAACCTCACGAGGACATTAGTCCCCCTTCATTTTTAGAGAGGTGGTACTCCTCTTGGAATAAAAGATATATCTGTAATATCTTGGATTAGGAGAGAACTAGGCAACAAAACCTAAATATTTATTGCTTGATATTATAAAATAAAATGGTTCTTCAATAACCTGAGTACAATCTTTATGTTCAACAAAAGAAAAGTTTGAAGGAGGGCTTCAACATCAAAATTCAATCGTGATCATCATCACACACAATCGTCATAACAATATAAATACATCGATATCTTCTTCATAGGAAAGAATGATTTGATCATCTCAAAGAATTTTAACAAAGTACTACAATCAAGATAAAAAGAGAATTTGACGGGTCAACCTCAAATAATTTATATTCTGAAAACAGGGTTACAAAGCACAGTCGAGATCAACCCCGAAGCAATTATTTGTGGAGTTTTATTTATGAAATATGTTATTCATTACAAAATATTTGAAAACCATATAGGTGGCTTCAAATAATCCATGATCATATAATAAAATTTCTTATAAGAATATAAGAAGAATACTCAACAACTCAGCCTTGTGCCCAACTCTGAGATTCGAGCATAAAACTATGAGAAGTGGTGTAGAAGAATATATATAAAAACAATTGGAGAAGATGGAGATTTTTTTCTTTTGATCAGAAGATTGATTATTTATCCATGGATATACCTTCTTATTCCTCTCATATTTAGTCCTTCCCCTTTGACAATACTCATTCTTGGACCCCTTGATGAAGCCTCTCTTCTCTTTTTATGAAGAGATTTTCTAACTACCTGAGTAGTTAGGGTTTTCTTCATCTCTTGAAATTATCGTACAAGTTTATTCTTGAAAAATTCAATTTAATTAATTCCTCATGAATGAATTCACATCGTTAATACAAGTACATTGAAAGTGGGTCCCTCTTCCCTTTTAATAAAAGTTTTTAATTAAACTTTTATTTTTTTAATTTAATTAATTCTCCAATAAAAGAGGACGACTGTAATTTAATTTTATTGAAGTGAAAACAACATTTTTTTCCATGTAAACCACTTCTTATGTTCTCTTAATCATCTCATATTTCCAATGATAAAAAAAAATCTCAAATCCGCCGCTTGGATCTCAAGATGTGAACTCATGAAGTTGGGTTATCACGCATGCCCATTAAATATGAAGCTGACTTATATTTTAATTTATGAAAAATATTTATCATATTTAAGCACTTGAAACATCTACCACCATATTATACACTAAAATTCCTTTCCAACTGTATAAAGTTTGCATGATTCCGACGCTCGAAGCTCAAGTTATGGCCTCTGCAAGATCAACACTCAACCATCGTTGATCAAAATTGATGGGCAAATGTGGGCCCTTGGATGAATTTTGTGCTTCCCTTCATAAAATTAGACTTTTTGGTTTGAAATTCTATCCCACATGCATTGGGATATTATATTCTTCAAGATATATAAAACTAAGTGTTTGATATACTTTGCAATAAACACAAGAAGAGAAGGAACTATGGAGCTTGGAGGATTTTGACCCTTGGAAAATTGTTGCATATAATAATAATTTTGTATGCCCATTCAACCACCAATATGCCCATTCAGAAATGATGAGTCACCCAACCAAATGTTGCCACATGTCATCACTCGGTAGGCCAACAATATTCCCATAAGAATCTGTCATATGTCATCCAATAAAATCACACCATGTGTCACTTTTTGTATGTTGGCACGTGTCTTCATTAATTAGTTGTCATGTGGCACCATACATTCACTGCCATGTGGTTGTATAACATTGGTTAATAAAGTGTCATGTTTCACTTGAATATGTTCCTCATAGAACTTAGTATAGGAAAAATATTATTAAAATAATATGGCGGGTTCTCGGGTTTACGTGAATGCAAAGGTAGGTGAGGAAGTCACCCACAGTAATACATAGTAAGAAATGAGTGTGAAAATTATAAGTGTAGGTGAAGTGGAGAGGAGAGGTAAATAGTAGTAAAAATAAGTTGTAAAATATTATAAGTCTTTAGAATCCGTCGGACAAACTCAATATATAACATGAAAAAAACATCACCAACCCTCATCGACCCGCTAACCCGTGAACCTGTGGTAACTCATATATTTGGCTAGGTGTTGGAGAAGTTACATAGTAGAAGAGTTAGGTGCATTATGAAGGTGGAGGAAGTCAAAGTGCATTGTGAGGGTAGCGGAGATAGCACATACTCTTAAGAAATATCACCAACCTGTGGTAAGCCATGGTAAATAAAACTAAGTCTGGAAAGTATATAATGGGTCACGTGAAATATGGAAAGAAATATGAAAAATATGAAAAATGAAAAGAAATATATGGGAAAAGTATATAATGGGTCACGTGAAATATGGAAAGAAATATGGAAAATATGAAAAATGAAAAGAAATATATGGGAAATAAAGGAATTACGTGAAATTTGGGAAAGGGAAAAGGAAAGAAATGGAAAAATGGGATAAAGAAATATGAAAAGGAAAATAAAAAGAAATGGGAAAATAAAGGAAAAGGGAAATGAATGTGAACCTAGAAAGGAATAAAGGAAAATGGTTAAGTGTGGAAAATGGTAAGGGGAATATGAAAGTAATGAAACAATGGAAAAAAAGACTAAGTATAGAATGAGAGAATGAATAGGGGTGAAGGGAAAGGAGAGGAGAGAACATGTGACTTAGAACATTTTTCATATTTCTTCTTGTAACACCTCCATTAGACTTTGAGACAAAAGTATGTGTATCTTGGTCATGGAGACTCGTATTTTGATTCCGTGAAAGGCATGGTGAAGCTGATACCGAGGGCTATGCAATGAATATATAATAGTTAAAAAATATTCATCTTCCAATATTGTTTTTTGTTTTATTATTCCAGGAGAAGGAATATATAGGTGACCAAATTTTGGTCAACAATTCATTTTTCTTTGCTTATTGATATCCATCATTGTCCACATCTATTATTCTAAATACATTCGACTATTCCTTTAACATGTACATGGTATGGATTTAGGTCTTCTACCATCTTCATTATCCACATTCTAGACATGTTTGTAGTTTTTTCCCAAGGTTTACATTTGTTTAAAAGTATCTTGACCTCATAAAATTATGTTAGTTTCTCCATATGCTCATACCTATCTAACCATGGGATGATGAAGTTGGTTCCTTATGGTATTCCTTATAGGAGAGTAACTTTAGGATGTTCTTATTGTACACATCTCCACAAAGTCTTGAGGATAACTTATATGTGACCTTCTTTCCCATGTTTTACTAAAATGATGGTTTACCTCTTAGCACTTTCCTAATTACTTATCTAATATCAAATTATATTCTCATGAATGTAATAAGTTTCATTAAATAGTATAGGTATCCCCATACCTAATCTCAACAGTATGTAAGAATATTGAATTTCCTTCCTACACTATAAGGAAAAAATATTTTAGCAATAATGTTTGCAGAATTAGTTTTTCTATGTCCTCATTTGCAGAGGCTTTTAGTGTATTTTTTTGCAAAGGTAGTGAGTCTATGTTTTGTGGAAAATGGATCCTAGTTCTCCAATTTTCCATGGACACACTATTGTTCTCGGTTAAAAAGAGCATTAGATCTCAAAAACCATATGCACACGAGAGGGATGATAAGACAAAAACACATTGATGCTCAACATTGGTCCAAGTGCACAAGTGATCCAAATTGGTATCAGAACATCAGTTCTCCTATATTAATGTGCATTGAAGGAAAAACAACCCAAAAGAAATTCAATGCTCCATTTTGGTCTAAACATTGTGCACCTAGACCGATGTGCACCAAGGGACAACAACATAAAATAAAATAATAAAACATTGTGATCCATTTTTTCAGGTGCACAAGTGATCCATTTTTTTTTAGGTGCACCAATGCCCCATATTGGTCTAAGAACAATGGTTATTCTTCAAATATCAAAATACCAATAATTCTTTTATGAAAGGATACACTCTTGTTCACTTTCCTCTTTGAGGGGGAAACCTCCCATTGAGCTAAGATCTAATACAATAATATTTCAATACATGCACTCGTGAGGGGGACACCATCCTTTTTATAGCTACCTGCAAAACCCTAACCATAACTAAATGATAACTACTTAGCAGACCTTCCTTAATGAGGTCACATTACATTTATTCAATGTTAACTACCTAATAAGAATTAATTAATAATAAATAACATTGTGGAGTCTATACCTAGTCTACATCACATTAAATGGCCAACACACTTATCCTACTCTTAAATCTAAAGAGCCCATAGACCCACATTACACCCCTAGGGAGGATCCCACCATTCCATCCTACTTTAAGAAGAATTGTCCTCAATTCTTGTAGTGATGATGTACAACCATAAACCAAGATCCCATGTACAAGTGTTGATTATAATTTTTAATTAGTCTAGGAAGATTTCCCATAAGCTAATTTTCCATGTACGTATGTCGGCCTCAATGTTGAATTGGTCCAAGAAACTCGACAATAAAAAATAGTCCCATGTCTAAATGCTCATGTTGACTCTGATATGATGACACCTAAGCTTAAAAAATGTTGGAGTGTTGTGCTCTAAATGACCACCATGGTGATTTGGATCCAAATAATTAGAACAATACATATCCCAAAGATCAATGACATAGATGTAAAATTTTGGTTGTGGATCTGGAAGGAGAACTACCACTAGATAATATGAAAAATGAAAACTAGTATTCATTATAACCTACTCCTAACTCCCCTCAATGATGTTAATTTCATATGGAGGAGTATGGTCATAAAAGAGAAGGTGAAAGTAGTTTTATTTCCATAAATGATATTTGTGCATTTACAATTCCTTGCATGCTTCCTCTAAATAACATCATACCCATCTTTCTCTTTTATATTCTTCTTTGATAATTTTCCAAAATGCCAATCTTTGATTGCTTCACATGCTTTCCATCATGTTTTTACTCAATGATCTAGAAGGAGTAGCTTTGTATGAACTACTTCAAGTTTTGAAAATTATTAAACTTCAAGTAACGATTTTTGGATGTGCTCTTCATATTCCATAGCAAATTCAACACAACTTGCAGAAGGGTTGTATTCAACATAATTTGCATATAACCTTGGATATGCCTCAATATGAGGGCTAACATATCCATGTTAAATGAAATAATCTATTGTAAGTATGAGATCTAGGGTTTTAAAACATAATTCATAGAATCTTACATTTAGTCACTCTCCTTTGTGCAACTGTAACATCATGTTTTATTGAGCACACTTATACTGACTTATTCTTTGAGGACACTTGCATGCAAGTGATCCGGTTATGGTACATTATGATTTCATTTCAATTATGAGTTATATATGATAATGATGATGATGTGTTGTCATTTATTGTTACTTTCGTATGTATATGTATTGACAGATATTATTGATGAGTTGTCCTGAGTGTGCAGGACACATGACAGGTTATGGATGTTGATGGCATCAATGCACTTCCTTGGACTCCAGATTGAGTCAGGGAGTGGATTGTATTTTGTTTGAGTATTTCATTTTACACACATGTGATATATGATTGATTACAGTATGATTTATGTATATGGATTATTGACATTGTTATTGTCAGTGTATGCAGGCTTGACGATGCTTGCTAATCCGACTCACATAAGGAGTAAAGGGGTCATGCACAGAAACCAAACATTTGAGGGAGAGGTGTGGCAGCGTCCCTATCACGGCCTACTAGAACTTTCGTGGTGACCTGAACTGTAGGTTAAGTATTACCTAGTTCGAGAGGTACACGATCTCATGAGAGCATATTGAGACAGTCATTCACGAGGAAATCAAAGGGGTGTGCAATAAGGAAGAATCCTTATTACTTCTAAGTCCTTAGTCTCTCACAAGGTCGACCGAATGGAGTGTTGACTCTAAGGGTCGGAAAAAATTCCAAAACCAGTCATAGACGAGTGACACCCTTGGAGCACGGAGGGGCGTCATGAAGGGAATGTCGCATAAGTAAAATGTGAGTCAATAAATCTAGGTGTCCTAGGAAATTAATGAAATTTTCAAACATGTTAGAACAAAGTATTAATTAATCATTTATTTATAAATTTATAAATATAACAAGAGTCTAAATCTAGTCAAATTCTAAGTTCAAGTACAAGTTTAAGATAAAAGAGACTAAATTAAAAATTTAATAATACTAAGGGAGTTGGGAATTAATAGACTCTAGGAAAATAGGGAAAATGAATTTAAAGGTTGAGTAAATGCACATGTGCATAAAAATAATAAAAGAGATTTTTAAAATAGAAATAAATTAAAACATGAAAGAATAGGTGTAGACATAGAATGGTATCTTGAGTAAATCTACCTCTAAGTTTAACTAAAAGAAGACTCCTAAACCAAATCAAACTAAGATCTAGCTAGGGGACACTCATTAAATGGGAATTTGGGGGAATCAGAGACATTTAAGAGCAAAAATAGCAGCACATTAGGAAATGTGAGGGGAAATGGATTTTTAAATAAATAAAATGGGTAATTACTTGTGCTACTTGGTGAGAGTGTGACAAGTGTGTGGTGAATAATCATAATTAATTTAATTTAAAAAGTTAATTATTTGTGCATGAGGACATGTGTCATTGGAATTTCTTTTATAAAACAAACGATGTACATGGGAAATGGGCTCACATTGGATTGTACTATTATGATGCCAAAGTTTGGATTGATTGTGTTTTACTTGTGAGAGTTGGGATTTCAAGCTTGAGAAAGAGTGGAAGCTCTTCCTTGCGAGGAAATCTTGGAGATATTTTTTTTGGTTTCTTGTGGGTGGCCCCTTTGCAGTTAAGGGGGTAAGGGGGGAGAAGAGTACCCCTTGCATTGGCTCGGAGATACCGGTAAAATCTCGGATTAACAGATGGAAGCAAAGGACGTGGACATGCTTCAAATTTGAAGAATTACTTCATAAATTAAACATTTCACTGATTACGGTATTTAATGTTAAAAAAATTTCTCATCCAAATCTTTAGTTATATATTGATGTTTGAATGTTGTTATGTTCTCCCTTTTGATTAATATGCTAAATATTTGACTTATAAGAGATATTGAATTTTTGGAAAAACTAAAATTTCGGCGTTCTTAGTATTGCTCCTTTCTTTTTATTAGCCATCGAAAGTAATTTCGATTTCCTGTAGGATAAATGTTGCTATGTTTAAGTTATATACATGTACATACATCCTAAATCTGGTCGCAATATCACCATGTGTTAAAAATAAATCCTCCTAATTTGTTTTATCTAATCCTCACGTGAAACCATCACTGTCCGGAATTGTAGGGAATTTAAGTTTTCCCTAGATCATGAAGGATCGTCCTCTTGTTCTCACCAAGGTTTACTATTATTGATATTTTAGAGTCTATAAACAAATAAATTCTATACTTGATATTTATATGTATATGTATATATATAATTAGTATAATAATAAAATGGTACAGGTCACTTTAGGGAGATTGGTTATAGTAATGATTGTTGGGCTATTCTTGGATTCTTAATGGTCTACATTAGTGAATTAAATTAATAAATCTTTAAATGAATGTCATAAATGATTATTTAGGTTGTAAATGAATAGCATATGATAATTAGGATTTGCAACTAAAATAATATGCTTACAACTTAGATAATACTTTTGTTATAATTATTCCACGCTACTAAACATTAATTGTTTCCAGTGTGTTAAGAATTAAAAGTTCTTAATGTCGGGACCAAATTTAGTTCTCAACCAAATTTTCCTTTACGACTATTAATAATTAATATTATTTGCGAAAAAAAAAAGGCGTTGATATGTTGGTTATCATTTGTGTGATCTATTATTGGTAATGTTCATTTAATAAGTTGTTAATTTATTACTTGTAATGGTATCATGATCGTGTTGAGAATTTATGATTGAGTTAAAACCTGTGTTGACTAAGGTTATATTATTCTCGATTGATTGTTATTGTGTAAATTAATTTTCTTGCTTATGAAATTGTAGTACCAAATTATGTGTAATATTGTTATATGATAAATTTTAATATCAGTGATTTAGGAGAGATGTTATAAGTTGGTTATGGGAGTAGATATCTTTATGTTCCTTAGAACAATGGCAAATCCTGAGACCTTAGATGGTCAAAATAAATCAGATGAATCATGGACTTGAGTGTTGATGATGTGTCTTGAAGGTCCTAACCTTGCAGGGTAGGTTGGGTGGGTAGCAATCTTTTGTTATCCCTATGTGATATGGTTGATCTTAAAATAACAGTGGTGTTGTACCTAAATCTTGTTATGTGGTGATATAGATGAGAATAGAATGTGTGTTGGCCCTTAACCAAGTTTTGAGGATTCTTGGTCATGTTTGACCTAATTTTGGGACTTCGACAGGATGTCGAAGGTGGAGCGAAAGACAAAGAGGATATCGGCCCCTTTTAGGGCCCTTTTTGGGATTTAGGATTATGTAATGGGTATGAGAAATTGGCCCGTGGGTTTACCCATGCTTAGGCCTATTTTGTAATGTATAAATAGAAGGCTAGGCAATGTAAGAAGAGGGGGGTTACCAGTTGCAAGTTGGCTAAGTGCTAGAATTGGATCTATGTGATCAAGAGCTGTAAGTGCTTTGTGCAGACCGTGTGAGACTTGTAGATCTAAGTGCAAGTGGTTGTAACATACTATGGAAGGATCTGTGCTGTAATGCAAGGAAGGAGGATCTAGAGAGGTGCGTAGATCTCCTGTCCTCTGTGGAGTGGGACTTGGATGCTTTGTGCCTGTAAGAAGCTTGACCAAAGATAATAAAGAAGAGAAGAGTTGGTGGACATAGCCCCAGGGTGGGGGTGAACCACGTACATGTTGTATTTCTCTGCTTTGTGCGATGTATTCATGTGTTTATGTGTTTATTGCTTAGTGCTTTAACCTAGATGAATGATAGATAGATATGTTAATGCTATGTGCTTATTAATATGGATGGATGTTAGATTTGACTTATATACAAGTGCTTAGTGCTTGAATCTGCTATATTTGATCTGTTCCGTTGTGCTAAGTGTTGTTAGATGCTAGATCTGGTTGAATACTACGCTATGTTGTAATTAGGGTTTAACTGTGTTGTCACTAAGAACTGAATATTGATGAATGTTAACTATTGAGTGCCTTGATTAGAATCACATATCTGTGTCCTAGCTAAGGTTGCAGACACTGGAGTCCTGCAACCACCCCTACCTCTACCTCGGGTGAGACTTCATATTCTTCGCAGGTGTTGCCGAAAGGGCCAGTAGTTATGGTTTTGTTGGTGCGTTGTTGTAGCATTGAACCTTGGGTCTGCCCCTGTGCCAACAAATGGTTTCATTGTCGGGACCTGAAACTGTGATTGCTGGGAACTGAGGAAAATGAAGCTTTGTGCGAAGATTCGACCTGAGATTATGAAAGATCTGTGAGTAGATCTGTCGCTCTAGTGCGTAGTATTCTACTTGATCTGTGAAGCTTTGTGCCAAGAAGGGTCAGATCTGAAGAAAAGAGCTAAGATCTGCAAGCTCTATGCTCTAATAAAGGATCCTAGAAAGAATTTTTTGCAGGTTAGCTACCATGATCCTAGTGCGTAGTACTGGAAAGGTCGGGGATCATTTAAGAGAAAGAGAAGATTAACTCTTTGTTATAGTTGCAGAAAATCGGGACATCTGGCTAAGAAATGCCTTGGAAGAAGACCTAGTTGCCTCTGTTGCAAAGCTATGGACCATGAAGTTTTAAATTTCCCTAGAATGATTGCGAAGGTTGAAAGGATGAATATGAGACAAGAAGACCACGAGAAAGGTCAAGCAACTAATATTATGACAGAACCCCAGAAAGAATCAGAAAAAATATTGCTACAGATGAAAGAAACCCTAAATGACCACTGACATATCCTCTTATCAGAAATCTTCAAAGAAAAATAATGCATTGAAGTAAGAATAAGAGACTTCAACATTGACTGTTTTTTCGATGAGGAAACACAAGTAATATCATGACAGAAAGAACTTGGGAAATTCTAGGAAAGCCTGTTATGATTCCTTCATTGGGAGGAATAGGATTATTCAAAGGAAAGATGATAAACCTATGTGGAAGACTTACCCAGACCTCTACGAGTGCCAATGGAACTTCGACAGAGAAAGAATTTGAAGTTGTTAAATTTATTGAGAACAACGCTCAATTTGCTATGTTACTAGGAAAACCTTGGATTGAAGGAGATCAGGCCAGAAGGAAAGAAGAAGAAATATTAGAGCAGAAGAAGCAAGAGTTGAAAGATTTCATGACTAGGAGGATCACACACTTGATTGAAGAATAGGAGAACCGGGCAAAGATATTTAAGACCAAAGACTTGGATGTCAAAGTAGGAAAAACACTAGAAGTATTACCCCTGATTTATAGGAAAGAATCTCACTACCGCAAAGTTACTCTGCCAGAAGAAGGTAAGAATCAAAATGGAAAAAGGAATTATGAGACGAAGCTCACCGAAAAGAAGGCTAGAAAACTAAGTAAGAAGAAAGCTAAAATCGAAAAGTTACTGAAGGTTCTAGAGGGAACTTTGCAGAAGGAAAATTTGCAAAATTGGAACTTCGCCGGTATATCAAAACTGCGTCATATGGCACTTCGCCATGGCGATGCAATATAGCCATTGGAGACAGCATAACCATTAGACCGACGACCCGAGCGAGTCGAAAGGCATTTATGATCAGAAAGTTTTCCACCAGACCGTTGGGATGGCACCATAACAGACAGAACTAAGTTAATGAAGGCTTATCACCCATTGCAAGAGATTTGTTGCCAAGTTATCTATTTATCCCATCATGCCATGCAACGAGAAGAATTTTGCTAACCGTGAATCTATGACCGCAAAATAGTTGATTTCGCACAATGATCATCGTGCTCTTTCCATCTATTTTGTTGCATTGAGTAGTTACTCTTCGAACCTGAGATCTTCAACCACGAGCATGCATGCCGGACGATCTTAGCACTATAGAGAAAATTGTTGAAGAAGTTCTCATTTACCTAATGACTGAAAGAGTAATGTCTGAACGATCAATGTCTGCAAGTATTCAAGCATCATCGATGAGAGGAGTGAAAGCCTCTCAGTTGACTGCTTGCGGAGCCGGATCATCCCAACCATCAGCGAAAAAGATAACCAAGCACAGAGATGACCTAGCCAATGCAAAGTTGATCCCATCCATATTTCCCGATTACATAGCTCCTTTGGATGGCGCAGTGAGTCGAGATAACGTGCCAAGAGATCTCGAGTACTCCATGATTACTGCATACCTCCCGAAGGGGATACACACAGTTCGAGCACAGCAGGACAAGATCACAGTGTTGAAGTTCAGTGACTTCAACCTCATAGATCGAAGTACAGTATGCTCTCCCTATATAAGTACCTAACCAAGATGAAGGGGAAGAACTCAAAGATAATCCCCCAGCCATGGATGATGAACCTCGCGCAGTCCACCCTGTTAAATGTAATGAAAATCCCACACTATAAAAGGCACCAGGAAGTGAACGGCTGTACCAAGCTATTACTTTCATGTTACTATGGTGGTTACTTATGTCTAGACCATCGTATTACAGTCAATCCAACGTTGATCCATAGGATCATAGGATTAAGTATGTAAGGACCTGACCCGCAGGAGTTCTATCCAAGAAAATCCACAGATCATGCGCTAGCACAGAAGATTGAGGATACATACGATGATGTTGAGAAGGGAATGCGAGGCTACAAGGTAGCCTCCATCCTGAATGGCGCAGTGTGCCTAGCCTACCAGCTAATAGCCAAAAAGTTAGTCAGGAAGAATAGACCTACGCAGGTCACAGGCTTTTTTGTTGACCTTGCAGGGAAGTGTGTGGAAGGCCTGTAGATGAACTGGGTGAAGTACCTAGTCAATCAGCTGGAGCTAGACTGCCACGAAGCACATGATCAGGGATATGAGTTTCACTTTAGCTGGCTCTCTCGATCCTCATCGCCTTTGTTTATTGGGAGATGCTGGAAGGTGTGACCTTCCTGGATATTGAACCATTTGAGTCGCTTGTTGTGAAGTTCACTACCCTTTGGTACTCGACTGATATGAATAAACAGTGGTAGTCGAATGTTGTTTTTCACACCTATTACCTGCAGCTGAAGAGAGCCATCGAAGATGAACCTTGCATGAATTCGAACACCCTACAGAGGTTCTGAACCCTAATGAAGTTTTGCATAGATCGACACTTCATCTACATAACAGCGTGAGACAATGAACATAAAGAGCAACTTCAATCATACTACAAGCTCATAGAAGAAGACCTTGAGGAGATCACTAAGGACTGGTTTGCAGACCTCCTTATTCCCACAGACCCTGCAGAGATGCCTGACCTTGATAGCCTAGAGACCAAGCATAAATAACAAGATACACCCCGGCCTAGTAGAACGAAGAAGACTGAAGAGGTCCAAGATTTAAGCAGTGCCTCATGAAAGACTGCTTCAGTATCACCTGACCAAGAGGGTAATGACGAAGTAGAATAACTAAATGGAAAAGGAGTTGAACAAAATCTAGGTGAAGTAACACCACCGAGAGACGAGGTTGATCCCCTGAAGAAGAGGAAGGTTTCTCCCCTGAAACCTTCTTCCTGGAAGAAATTGAAAGCCACCATGACCAAGATGAAGAGTGTGCTTACTACCGATGATTTTGACTTCATCATCGTAGCTCTCAATGACGCTTCACTGGAAATTCTGGAGAATCAAGAAGATACGCAGGAGGAAATGTATAATAGAATTGAGGTTGAACTCCGAGGGGTATAGCCGGCCCTTCATTCCAGCAGCACAGTCTCCACTGTGCCCCTATCATTAGGAGAACTAGAGTTGGGAGATGATCTAGCCCAACTCCATCGACTAGCTGATACGGTCAAAGCTCGCCTTCGTCGCGCTCAAGAAGAAATAGAACAAGCCACCCAGGCCTTGAATCAAGTGCAAGGCGTACTCGTAGAACAATACAAAGTTGCAGAGCAGGAGAAGGTTTCTCTCCAGGCAAAGTTCGAAGAAGAGACAGTACAGATGCAACAAGAAAAAGAACAATTGCTCGTAGAGCAACTCGAAGTGAAAGAAGCAGACAACAGAGCACTTCGCTCTGTGATGGGCTTAGAGCCACAAGTAGAAGACTGAGTCATGCATCAAGTAGAGTAGCTCCTAGAAGCTATCCAGTAGCTACAACAATGAATCACGGACTTAGAGCTCTGCACAGTGCCCAACACCTCGAAGGATGTGAGGGACCAAAGAGAAGCAACTGCTCAAAGTGCAGTTGAGAGAATAAAGGCCCTTGCCATGGAATGTAAGAAAATCACTGATCATAGTGCCCAGACCTATGAGCACCTCACTGAGAATCCAGAACTGAAGGCACTGGAGTCGCAACTCCAAGAGGCAAAGTATTAAGCATAAATGATACAGGCACAGTTGAATCCCCTCTCAACTTCGGAAAGAATGAAGCAATCCTAGGAGTAGCGCACTACCTAGTAGCAGGTCCACGCTATCTAGAGAAAAGTCATGGAAGTAACTTAGAGGCTCCAACTTGTACAAGATAAGGCTTACCAATTTTTCACAGAGATAGAAGGGCGAGGAGCGGAGCTGGAGCAAGTCGTCACTGCAGTTGAACAACGCCTAGAGGGACCTATCAACGAAGCAGTCATACAAGAGTTCGTTGAACAAGAGGTCATGGCACATCAAAAATTCAAAGAAGCTTGATCCACGCTCGAGAATTTTGAAGTAGAACTAGTCATATTAGAGTGACACGAGACAAGACACAGTGAGTGTTGGGGGCCTGTTATCCCTTGGAAAAGTTCTAAGTATTCTTTGTCATGTTTGACCTAATTTTGGGACTTCGATAGGCTGTCGAAGGTAGAGCTCAAGAAAAAGTGGATATCACATGATCTCGACCCCTTTTAGGGCCCTTTTTTGGATTTGGGATTACGTAACGGGTATGGGATGTTGTCCCATGGGTTTACCCATGCTTAGGCCTATTTTGTGATGTATAAATAGAAGGCTAGGCAATGTAAGAAGAGGGGGTTTAGCAGTTGCAAGTTGGCTAAGTGCTAGAAGTGGATCTATGTGATCAAGAGTTATAAGTGCTTTGTGAAGACCGTGTGAGACTTGCAGAGCTAAGTGCAAGTGGTTGTAACATACTGTGGAAGGCTCTATGTTGTAATGCAAGGAAGGAGGATCTAGCGAGGTGCGCAAATCTCTTTTCCTCTGCGGAAGTGGGACTTGGATGCTTTGTTCTTGTAAGAACCTTGACCAAAGATAATAAATAAGAAAAGAGTTGGTGGATATAGCCCCATGGTGGGGGTGAACCATGTACATGCTGTGTTTCTCTGATTTGTGCGATGTATTGATGTGTTTATGTGTTTATTGCTTAGTTCTTTAACCTAGATGAATGATAGATAGATATGTTAATGATATGTGCTTAATAATATGGATGGATGTTAGATCTAGCTTATATACATGTGCTTAGTGCTTGAATATGCTATATATGATTTTTTATGTCGTGCTAAGTGTTGTTAGATGCTAGATCTAGTTGAATACTGCATTGTGTTGTAATTAGAGTTTAACTGCGCTGTAACTAAGAACTAAGTATTGATGAATGTTAAATGTTGAGTGCCTTGATTAGAATCACAGATCTTTGTCCCAGCTAAGGTTGCAGACACTGGAGTCTTACAACCACCCCTTCCTCTACCTCGGGTGAGACTTCATTTGCTTCGCAGGTGTTGTCAAAAGGAACGATAGTTAGGGTTTTGATGGTGCATTGTTGTAGCATTGAACCCTGGGTTTGCCCATGTGCCAACAATGTATAAGTATTGATGTATGTTATTTATGCATAACACTTGTCCTAGCTAATGTTTAAAAAAAAACAAAAAATTACCACTAATGTACTCACTTACATTTATGTCTTAACGGAGGGGTCGTTACAACAACTAGTGTTTTAGGAAGAAATTTAAAATGGACATAACTTATTTAATACAACTCAGAAGTATATACTATAACATGTCAAATTGAATCTATTGGGATGATCTTTCATCTAGGTTTTTTTGGCTTCAATTTGCGTAAAAACTAGATGTTTGGTTTGATTTTTTTGGTTTTGACTGATAAGAGATGGTGTTTTGGACTCACCATCCCCTTATTATTTTCTTTTATTTGTGATTGATTATTATAGACCTAGATAGAATATATGTGACTACCTAATTTGTGATGAGAAATAATGTTCATTGTTGGCAATTTATTTAGCATTAAATGGTCTTGATAATGGCTATGTAACATTGGTGATATTTGATTATGATTTGTCATGATTAGTCCCTATGATGATGTGGTTAATATTATATAAATTTGTTGAATAACATGTTTATTGATGTACTTCATATTATTATGCTAATAATTTATGTTGAGAATGTCATATATACATTGGTATCTTGTAAAGACTAATTTGTTTCAAGTTGAGACACCAATGGAAAGATGGGGAAATGCACTCAAGAGAAGGGATCAATATTCAATGAGGATGATCACTATATCCTAGAGATTAGGAAGAATTGGGGAAGGGGAAAACGTGAGAAAATTACCTCTAAAGTTAACTTGAGTAAAAATGAAAAATGGAAAGAGTTGTAACTTACTTTTACCTTATTTTTACACTTGTAATTTCACCCTCAATCCCAATTTCAACCTTGCATGAAAAGGGAAAATTCCTAGAGCCAAATATTTGAAATGATGTTACAATTGGGAAGGATTAAGAAATATGTTTCCTACATTGCAAAGGGGTTGGATGACTCATGAAAAAATGTTCTAATATTTTACCATTGTGTGCTAGAACTTGTGATTGGAATTATGTGCTTGGTTGAGAATATTATTGGTTCATCTAACCTATTCTAAGTGGATTGAGCATATTCTCCCTAACTTCAACAAGAAGCTAGAACAAAACAGAGCAGAATACAAGCTTCTCCTTAGATTTAATTTCTAATGTAAACTAGTTCAGAGAAAGACAAATGACATACCATTTAAATGTCATTTTATCCTCACTAGTATCATCCTTGCTCCATATTTGGGTTTGTGGGATGTTGAACCTGATAAGAATAAAAAACCAACAAAGAGAGAGAACAACGATATATATATATTCCAATGAATCCTATGCATAAGATCAAGGAGTTATACAATAAAAGTAGAGACACCTTTATAGGGAATAAATGTATCACTACATTATATTGATGAAGGTGGAGAATACAACCTATGCCTTGATGTTGCAAGGTCCCTTCCAATGCCCCTTTTCTTCAACACACACACCTTTTCTCCAATTCTTTTGATGAAGAGTATTCACAACCTGACTTGGAAAGATAAATAAAAGTTATCACAAGTACAATCTTCCACAGAATTCTTCATGCATAAGCCAGCCTAGCCTTTCCCATGAGAGATCCCTCTTTATATAAGAAGAAAGAGAGATTGATGAGGAGATTATGATGATCCCACTAAATCAGATAAGAAAGTAAGATCCAAACTGATCGGAGGCCACCTCATCTTCTAGAAGATTCCATTCTAGAACTTTCATGAATTTCACCTTTTTCCCTTGTTTGGAAATCTTCACGCCCTAAGCACAAGCATCCTGTGGCGACACTGCAGTCCAATTTTGGTGCAGCATGCGATGATCAAGAATTGTCGCACCCCAATCATTTAGCAGGGTGTGATGATCTCCTTTGATATGGTTTTTAAGAAAAGAAAGATGATTGACATTCTCATGGAGAAAGTCTCATTCAGTAGCTTGAGGGAACATATAAGTGAGTTATGAATATATCATCAGTTGATCACAAGGTGACAAAAATAATGTGTAATAGAATTCCCCCCAAAGTATGAAGTTGAAACATCTAACAACTAAAATACTTTGTAGAATGTGTGTGTCGGGAAAAGGGAGTGCATCTATTGAGAACTTGCAAACAATCAAGCATTTGCATAATAATATACCATTTTCTAAGGTAGGCATTCCCATACTCAGAATACAAGTGACTCTAATCATAAGTTTCAAGTGAGGCATGGACACCAAACATACATTGTGGATCCATGTCATCATGATTCAACATAGCCACAAGAAATACACTATGGATCTATGCTCCAAAAACTCAAATAAGGACATAGCCACTAGACATACATGGAGGATCTATGTGTCAGTGCAGACTTATGAATACTCCATCACAACCTAGACCGATATGGTGAGATCCAGGGTCTTCATTTCTATCATCCCGAAATACAAATCTAGCCATGTGATTACAGGTGTCGAAGTTGAACATGGTAGAAACCACTTGATTTCCGGTCATTAATGGATATCATTAACAAGTGCGAGGGAAATCACCGTTGATGTCAATGACCCCCAAGGTACTCTAGTATAATCCAACAAATGTGAATTGATGAGTTGAAGTCGAAAACTCGATGGAATCTTCCAATTCGGGGCCAATGATGTGAACCCACTGTTGAAAATCAAGAGACCTTCCATTGAGGCATGCAGGTTCCAAGGTACTAAATGATTTCTAAGTCTAATTCCCAGATAATGAGTTGAAGTCGACAGGAAAAGACTCATCACAGGAGGGCCTTAATGTATCCCCCATCAATGACATGAAATATGTAACATATTTGAAGTAGATGGGAGAATAAATTTATGCAGGACTGACTCAGGAAAGGTTGTCATGGTAATATTTGAGGACTATAGATGGTTGAATCGATAGAAGGATTGTTTTAGGTTGAAATTCTCTTGAACATATGAACAATAAAACAATTGTCATGGCATAATTGACTCAAGGAGGACCCAACATGTGGACTTATGGATGGTCAAACAAGATACAAATGGATTTCCAAACTTGGATACAATGATGAGGAGGGGTGTGATGTTCAAGAGCGACTTACTTCCACTAACACAGATACAAATATACATTTCTTTCCCAATTTCCCCCCACCATTTTTGGTGAGTACCTCTTTATTTTTACGCAATTTTGAGGAGGATAAAATATTCTTTTAATGTAAGCTCATCCTTCTGATGAGTCCCTCAGAGTATTTTTAACGAACCCTAGGAATGAGTGGTTCGGTCCCATATGGGCCTTTCGATGCTTGTTTTACGAGTCCAAAGAAAGAAAAATCAGTAGTTTTTCATGTTTAGAGAGTCTGAAAAACACCTAAAGAAAACTCCAAAATGTCATTTTTTGTAAATTAGTCTGGCGAGACCGAAAAAGAGATAATCTACTGCTCATCAGAAATTTTCTTCAAATACTTTTATGCGTGTGAAAAGAACAAGGTCGCTCAGCTATCTTTTCATGTTTAGGGAGATTGAAAAGAGATTAAAGGATACTCCATAGG
>SNQJ01S0188053.1:0-10643 GCA_010110895.2 Picea sitchensis | reverse complement strand
ATACCTGAGGGTGTCCCACCTAGTGCTATGTCCTTGATCTCTGCTAAGCAATGTAGGAATGTCATCTCTCAGACGAGGAAGTTTGTCTTCTTCATGATTCGCTCTCATAATGAGAGAAAAATCATAGCCACATCCAGGGTCTCTGCAGCTGAGCTCTCCACACAGTAGAAGCAAGTAGATAAGGTCGTGGAAGAATACTTAGATATCTTCTCCTCACCTACCGGGGTACCTCTGCACTATCAGGTTAAGCACCCTATCATTCTGACCCCCGACGCATCGCTTCCCAATGGGGCAGTCTATCGCTTCTCTCTGTTAGAGAATGAGGAGATCAAGAGACAGATCCAAGAATTTCTCCACAAGGGGCACATCCGTCCTAGCTCATCACCTTACAGGAGCACAATCGTGCTGGTATAAAAGAAATATGGAACTTGGTGACTTTACATTGATTATCGGGATCTGAATAAAATCACAGTCAGAAATCGATACCCGATTCCCCGAATTGACGACCTCCTTGATCAACTCATGGGGGCCAAATACTTCAGTAAGATTGATCTGAAGTCTGGATACCACCAAGTCTCGATAGAATAGACAGATGTATGGAAGACCAACTTCAAGTCAAAGGAAGGCCTTTTTGAATGGTTGGTCATGCCCTTTGGTCTGACAAACACTCCAACCACTTTCATGAGGATGATGGACGATATCCTGTGACCATACACCAATACTTTTGTAGTGGTGTATCTTGATGACATTGTCATTTACAACAAGACTTGGGCTGAACACTTGCAGTATATTCAACAGGTTCTACACACCCTGTGACAGCACAAGATATACACCAACTTGGAAAAATGCTCCTTCAGCATGGACAGGGTCCATTACCTAGGCTACATCATTGATCAACATGGCATACATGTGGATCCAGCCAAGATCCAAGTCATTCGTGACTGGCCAACCCCAACCACACTCACTGAGCTTCGGATCTTCTTAGGCCTTGCCTATTTCTACCGCAGGTTTGTGTTGGGATTCTCCCATATTGCATGGGCCCTTAGCCAAATAACCAGGGGTGGTGGTAAGGAGAAATTTGTGTGGGGCCAACCCCAACAACAAGCATTCAATGATTTGAAGCAATTCTTGTGCTCAGCCTCAGTACTTTCACTACCAGACCTGCAACAGTCCTTTGAGATTGAGACTGATGCTTTAGACTATGTTGTGGGTGTCTTTCTCACGCAGCACGGCCACCTTGTGGCCTATCATAGTGTGACACTATCAGATGATGTCCGTAAGTACCCTACTTACGACAAAGAAATGTACTCCATTGTGCAAG
Source organism: Picea sitchensis (assembly GCA_010110895.2). Taxonomy (NCBI): domain Eukaryota; kingdom Viridiplantae; phylum Streptophyta; class Pinopsida; order Pinales; family Pinaceae; genus Picea; species Picea sitchensis. Next base: position 9,322 of record SNQJ01S0188053.1, on the reverse strand, counting down.
ATTGCTGCCAGTGGAGACATTACATTATTGGGAGGGAGACAATCATACACATTGATAATAAGCCACTGCAGTTCATGTAGACACAAGGAAAATTGCAGAATGACCGCCATCAAAAGTGGTCCACATACTTGTAGCAATTCCACCTCAACACCAAGTATAAAACAAGAAGCACCAACCGCGTCACTGATTGCCTCAGCAGACCACCAGTCATGACACTCACCACAATGCTAGACTCCTGCAACCATGAGACCTCTGGATGGCCCCAACTCTATGAGACAGACCCGGACTTCGCCACCACCTACCAAATGTTGGGTGCAAAGGAAGTTATCGATAATTTCAATCTTCAGGATGGGTTGTTATGTCGTCTAGGCCATATATGTGTTCATTCAAGTGAGTGAACGAATATGATCTAGGAATCCCACTAAAGCTAGGTGGCAGGACACTTCGGCGTCGAAAAGACAGTGGTGATGCTACAAAAACATTTCTACTGGCCGAAACTTCGACAGGAGGTCAGCAAGTATATCAGGTTTTTCACTGCCTGCATTATTGCCAAACCAACCACTAAGAAACAGGGCCTATACACCCCTCTTCCTACTCCTGATAGACCATGGGAATCCATCTCAATGGACTACATGTCGGGCCTCCTATCCACCAAGTGGGGAAATGACTATGTTTTTGTGGTTGTCGATCGCTTTTCTAAGATGGAGATTCTAGTTGCTTGCAAGAAGAGCATCACAGCAGAAGCCACTGCCAAGATATTCTTTGAATGAGTCTGGGTACATTTTGGAATCCCACAAATCATTGTCTCCTATCGGGACAGTCTATTTCTCAACACATTCTGGTTGAGCCTCTGGTCACTGATGGACACCAAGCTCACCAAATCCATGACCTTCCACCCCCAGACAGATGGCCAAACCGAGGTCGTAAATCGAATGATCGTGCATATCCTGCACATGTATAATTCCAAGAACCCTCGCACATGGGATGAGAATCTTCCCTATGTCCAACATAGCTACAACCAAGCCCTACATAGCTCAACCAGCCACAGCCCCTTTCAGGTGGGGTTGGGATTCCAACCATTGGGTCCCATAGATGTTGCACTTCCCCTTGCGGTCACCTCGACCGACTCCTCTCCTGCTCCAACTGAGGGCGGCAAAGCCACCCGGTTCATTGAGAGGATCCAACACATCCGCTAATAGGTTTAGGATATCCTACAGAAGTCCAATGACAAGTACAAGCCACACCATGATCAACATCGGGTTCCACATAAGTTTCAGGTGGGTGACAAAGTTTGGTTGCACTTGCAGAAAAAACACCTTACAAGACCCCGTTGGAAGCTTTGCCCACTTCGTTATGGGCCATACACCATCACCAAGGCTATGGGGGATAATTCTTTTATGCTCAGCGTTCCTCCTTTCCTTGGCCTGCACCCAGTGTTCAATGTGGACCTCCTTCAGCCTTATTTCCCACCATTATTGGACACCTTAGATGTAGAAGAACAACTAACACCAACAGAGCTCAACCACGACTGCATACAACATGAATCCAGTGATCATATTATGGACACATAGATCAAGGGCACTCGACAACAAAGGATCCAACTTTATCGAGTCGTCAAAGTAGGGCAGCTCCTGTACCAAGGCAAGTGGCTCACTCGGGGCCAAATTCAACATAAATTTTCTCATCTGATGGGGGAACTCAATGAAATGGAGACCATTTCTTCCTAAGGATGGAGGATTGATCCAAGTGGATATCGGTGGCCACCCACCTTTTCCAGCTGGCTCAAAACAACTTTCTAGCAATTTTGATAATTTACTATTTTTAGCAGTTTTTCGAGTCCTAAACTTTCGGAGCCATTTTGAGGCCCTAAATGATGTTTTTTGGGGTATGTTGCAGATGAAAAATTTCATCCTAAAATTTTGTGCAACTGTTGTAGTCCTTGGCTAGATATTTCCAATGGGATATCATACGCCTAAAATAGATATCATATGCAAAAGTTACGACCCCGGGAAGTTGATGTACTGACTTACCCAAACGGGGCCCACATGACTTTTGGCGCTTCATCTCCTAGGGTTAGGTTTTTGGATGTTTAGGGTTTTTTAAACTCCTGTTTATTGTAAAAAGGCCTTGAGAGCCTCATTATAATCATCTTCTTGTGAATGAGCATAGCCGTCACATCTCTTCTCAGAGATAAGCCATCACCATTCCAACAAGCTTATTTTCTACTGCATTTTACAGTTTTAGCTTATTTCCTTATTGAATAGAATACCAGTTTTACTGTATCTCTGTAATTATGTGTTAAGCATCTGGTAATAATCTGTAGTCATTTCATTCTACTTATAAAATCTGGATCAATCCCACTTCCCAAAATATCTTACGAGCTGGTTACTTCTACCCTTCACTGTTTAAGGATTGCATTACTGTCGTTCAGAAATGCCATGCTTGTCAAACATATAACAAGAAGATTCGATCACATCTTGTTCCTATTTATCCTGTAGTTTCCATATGTCCATTCAATAAATGGAGCATTGAATTCATGACATGTAACCCTCACTCAGTTGTGGGGCATGGATATATTATTGCAGTTGTGGATTATTTCACTAAATGGGCCGAGGCAATGCCTACATTTGATAATACCAGGAAAAATGCAGTGTTGTTCATACTCAATCATATCGTCACTATTTTTGGTGTCCCTCAAGCCATCTTCACTTTCCATGGAAACCATTTTCACAATTTCATGATGTTTGACCTTACCGATAAGTTGGGTCTACACCATGAAAACTCAACCCCTTACTATCCACAGGCCAATGTCCAAGTTCAAGCAATCAACAAAGTTCTAACCACTATGCTTCAACAGATGGTAGGAATTCACAAGTCAAGCTGGCACAAAATTCTCTTTTCAGCAATATGGGCCTATCGGATGTCCGTTAAATCTGCCATAGGGTTCACACCTTTCCAGTTAGTGTATGGTATCAAAGATATTTTGCCGACTGAATGTGAAATCTTGTCTTTGAAACTAGTTTTCAAACTTCTCCCTAACACCACAGCCCAAGAAGAATATCTATTGTATTTAATGCAATTAGACGAGACTTTCCATGATGTTGCATTAGTCATAGAAACCCATAAAAAATGTGTCAAAGCTCAATACGACAAATATGTTAAACCGCATATTTTTTCTAAGAGATATTTAGTTCTCCTTTATGAACAAGATCGTGATTTGATGGGGGCAGGTAAATTCGAGCCCATGTGGCATGGCCCTTATATTGTTAAAAGAGTGTTGGAGAAAGGGGATTATGAGCTGGTGGATTATGATGGAATACCTTTGGGTGAACCCATAAATGGGATTTACCTAAAGAGGTAATATGCTTAAAGTATTTTTTGCATGAGTGCTTTGTATTTTAGTGTATCATACTCTAGTGTGTTCTTTTTGTCGTTTCCTGTTCGGCCTTTAAGCTGCTTACCTTGCCATGTTCTTGGTTTCCAGATGTCGAAATTATCACTACCCTATATCGACTTTGTTGATGGTGCTAGTCACAGTACTCAAAATCTAGCGTCTGTTGCGTGGGCAATCTTTGCACCTATAGATGAGTTGATCAGTCTACGTGGTATTTTCCTTGGTCGTGCAACTAATAATATCTCGGAATATAGTGTAGTTATTGAGTTATTAACTGACGTCATTTCATTTTGCATCCATCATCTTATTATACGTCTTGATTTGCAACTAGTGGTGCTGCAATTGAGCAATGTTTAATACATCTGAAGTCCTACATTGTTACGGGTATACTTGAGAATTCACCTCTTGGAAAGACATTTTGATTACATTGAATATAAACACATTCCTATATATCTAAAAACATTAGCAGATGCATTGGCTAATTATGTTTTAGATAGAAATTTGTGCCATTTATAAATCCAAACAAAAATTTAAAATATAAGTAAGTCGGTAGAAGTTTTATATCATAACATCAAAATTTACAAAAAAGTGTTTGTCATGAGACCAAAATGGTGAAGCACATGGATTCGTATACATATGCATCAAGGATGTTTCTCGCTATAACAAATGATTTCCCATGCTACATGATGGAGCATTCGACCAATGGATGCTGACATGCCAACTGCATGGTGTTGGTAGCGCCGAGGTAACTCGTCCACAATGATTTCAAGGACGCTCATTGTCAATCCCTCAAGGTTTTGTTCGATCTCCTCGAGATCCTCAGATTCTACCCCTTGACCCACCACTGTGCCTATCTCTCCACATCTCTGGATAAGAGATGATCCTGGAAGCCTAAAAGGTGCCACATATGCATTATTCAGAATGCTTTATTAGTCTCAGATAAATAACAAAAAATAATTATAATTAAAATACCAAAAACAACATATAATGAAAAAATCCTTATTACCTATCTCTCCCCACTGAGAACCCTTAGATAATGCCAAGTCTGGATCTTCACAGAAGTCAGTCCCAACATATGCATATTCCTCAACTGTGACAAGATGATCCCTCAGCCATTGGAAGAAATCTAGAACATATGTAACGATTGGAACTTTTCCATGACGTGCCATCAAATCTACCCATCTCTTCATTCGAGGATCCTGTGGAGAGGGTATTCCCCATTCCACATGTTGCAGGTGCAAAACGAGGACCCTCTCTACGAAGAAGGATACCAAAATGGATCCATACCCGAATTGTTTCAATCGGTCGGTCCTACACTTTGTCAATTGTTTCTTCATGTTTTCTAGAATACCCTTACACCAATTGAAACCTGAGGCTCCATACACTCGATAACATACTGAAAATGGATCTGTAAAACCATGTCAGGAGACACACTCCCTACCATCTTAGTGATAGTATAGAGAATAGTCCTCAAAGGAAATTAATGTACATCCTTTATGGAAACTTTTCCACTCTGCTTCTCTATACCAGGTATGCTGTGATGTGATACATAATAATCCATGGTTTCACCACCACCTCTGCTTCCCGATAGTGACACTCGAGAGCCTCGACGAGATAACCCAGTCAAGAAGTAGATTTCATCAATTTTTAAGGTGAGTGTATGCACCCCGATATGGAATGCTTTCTCATTAACATCCCACATATAAACTAAGTATTCCAATACCTCAATTGGGCCCTCATGTTGTGCACTTTGAAATTTTTTAGCAAGCCACACTCTCAGAGTGCCATGACAATGCCCAGATCATTCCCAAAAAATTAATCTTCCTCCTCATGCTCTCACTCCCTCCATTCGAGCATGATGACCAATGAAAACTTGCCAAACAACAATAAAAGATGATTTAGTTTATCGAATTTTGAAAATTGGAAGTTTTCTTAGCTTTATATCTCTTTTTTGTTTTTGATTTGCGTTCGTCGCAGGGGCCCTTTTTACCATAGTGAGACGTCATCTCACCCCAACTGTATAACCCCTACAATGATTTAAGATCATCACAGTTCATGATAGGGTGGGCCTGCGATGATATCAAAGCACAATGTCTCTTGGAAAAATTCCCATAACTCAAAATTTAACCATTAAAAGTGAAAAATTTTACCGTGAAAAGAGAGAAGGGAGGAAGACTACCTACTTCATGGAAGCGGCTCGAGAAATCATCCACCGGGCGCTCTAGAATCGTCACTTGAAAATCGGAGGAAAAGAGGGTTTTTGGCACTAGTTTGGTGAAAATGCAAATTAAATGGTAAATGAACTAGTTTTGACCTATTTTATTTACTTTTGCCATTTTAAATTCAAATTAAATTAATTTTTAAATATTTTTACCTATGTCATAAACCTAATGAACTTTTCAAAGTGTCTATTTTGTAGGTTGAGAGATCTGAGGACCAAACTTTTGATATGGATCCTCCCTTTTTGGTCATTTTTGCGTGTTTTTATGATATATATGTACTTTTAGGGTTTTTTAGGAAAAAATCTAAGCATGGTATTAATTATTTCTCACACTCATGAAACTATGAGAATGTAATCGAGTAACCTTTTATCACTTTGTTCATAATCGTAATGGAAATACGAAAAATGAACCCTATGGAGTATCCTTTAATCTCTTTTCAATCTCCCTAAACATGAAAAGATAGCTGAGCGACCTTGTTCTTTTCACACGCATAAAAGTATTTGAAGAAAATTTCTGATGAGCAGTAGATTATCTCTTTTTCGGTCTCGCCAGACTAATTTACAAAAAATGACATTTTGGAGTTTTCTTTAGGTGTTTTTCAGACTCTCTAAACATGAAAAACTACTGATTTTTCTTTCTTTGGACTCGTAAAACAAGCATCGAAAGGCCCATATGGGACCGAACCACTCATTCCTAGGGTTCGTTAAAAATACTCTGAGGGACTCATCAGAAGGATGAGCTTACATTAAAAGAATATTTTATCCTCCTCAAAATTGCGTAAAAATAAAGAGGTACTCACCAAAAATGGTGGGGGGAAATTGGGAAAGAAATGTATATTTGTATCTGTGTTAGTGGAAGTAAGTCGCTCTTGAACATCACACCCCTCCTCATCATTGTATCCAAGTTTGGAAATCCATTTGTATCTTGTTTGACCATCCATAAGTCCACATGTTGGGTCCTCCTTGAGTCAATTATGCCATGACAATTGTTTTATTGTTCATATGTTCAAGAGAATTTCAACCTAAAACAATCCTTCTATCGATTCAACCATCTATAGTCCTCAAATATTACCATGACAACCTTTCCTGAGTCAGTCCTGCATAAATTTATTCTCCCATCTACTTCAAATATGTTACATATTTCATGTCATTGATGGGGGATACATTAAGGCCCTCCTGTGATGAGTCTTTTCCTGTCGACTTCAACTCATTATCTGGGAATTAGACTTAGAAATCATTTAGTACCTTGGAACCTGCATGCCTCAATGGAAGGTCTCTTGATTTTCAACAGTGGGTTCACATCATTGGCCCCGAATTGGAAGATTCCATCGAGTTTTCGACTTCAACTCATCAATTCACATTTGTTGGATTATACTAGAGTACCTTGGGGGTCATTGACATCAACGGTGATTTCCCTCGCACTTGTTAATGATATCCATTAATGACCGGAAATCAAGTGGTTTCTACCATGTTCAACTTCGACACCTGTAATCACATGGCTAGATTTGTATTTCGGGATGATAGAAATGAAGACCCTGGATCTCACCATATCGGTCTAGGTTGTGATGGAGTATTCATAAGTCTGCACTGACACATAGATCCTCCATGTATGTCTAGTGGCTATGTCCTTATTTGAGTTTTTGGAGCATAGATCCATAGTGTATTTCTTGTGGCTATGTTGAATCATGATGACATGGATCCACAATGTATGTTTGGTGTCCATGCCTCACTTGAAACTTATGATTAGAGTCACTTGTATTCTGAGTATGGGAATGCCTACCTTAGAAAATGGTATATTATTATGCAAATGCTTGATTGTTTGCAAGTTCTCAATAGATGCACTCCCTTTTCCCGACACACACATTCTACAAAGTATTTTAGTTGTTAGATGTTTCAACTTCATACTTTGGGGGGAATTCTATTACACATTATTTTTGTCACCTTGTGATCAACTGATGATATATTCATAACTCACTTATATGTTCCCTCAAGCTACTGAATGAGACTTTCTCCATGAGAATGTCAATCATCTTTCTTTTCTTAAAAACCATATCAAAGGAGATCATCACACCCTGCTAAATGATTGGGGTGCGACAATTCTTGATCATCGCATGCTGCACCAAAATTGGACTGCAGTGTCGCCACAGGATGCTTGTGCTTAGGGCGTGAAGATTTCCAAACAAGGGAAAAAGGTGAAATTCATGAAAGTTCTAGAATGGAATCTTCTAGAAGATGAGGTGGCCTCCGATCAGTTTGGATCTTACTTTCTTATCTGATTTAGTGGGATCATCATAATCTCCTCATCAATCTCTCTTTCTTCTTATATAAAGAGGGATCTCTCATGGGAAAGGCTAGGCTGGCTTATGCATGAAGAATTCTGTGGAAGATTGTACTTGTGATAACTTTTATTTATCTTTCCAAGTCAGGTTGTGAATACTCTTCATCAAAAGAATTGGAGAAAAGGTGTGTGTGTTGAAGAAAAGGGGCATTGGAAGGGACCTTGCAACATCAAGGCATAGGTTGTATTCTCCACCTTCATCAATATAATGTAGTGATACATTTATTCCCTATAAAGGTGTCTCTACTTTTATTGTATAACTCCTTGATCTTATGCATAGGATTCATTGGAATATATATATATCGTTGTTCTCTCTCTTTGTTGGTTTTTTATTCTTATCAGGTTCAACATCCCACAAACCCAAATATGGAGCAAGGATGATACTAGTGAGGATAAAATGACATTTAAATGGTATGTCATTTGTCTTTCTCTGAACTAGTTTACATTAGAAATTAAATCTAAGGAGAAGCTTGTATTCTGCTCTGTTTTGTTCTAGCTTCTTGTTGAAGTTAGGGAGAATATGCTCAATCCACTTAGAATAGGTTAGATGAACCAATAATATTCTCAACCAAGCACATAATTCCAATCACAAGTTCTAGCACACAATGGTAAAATATTAGAACATTTTTTCATGAGTCATCCAACCCCTTTGCAATGTAGGAAACATATTTCTTAATCCTTCCCAATTGTAACATCATTTCAAATATTTGGCTCTAGGAATTTTCCCTTTTCATGCAAGGTTGAAATTGGGATTGAGGGTGAAATTACAAGTGTAAAAATAAGGTAAAAGTAAGTTACAACTCTTTCCATTTTTCATTTTTACTCAAGTTAACTTTAGAGGTAATTTTCTCACGTTTTCCCCTTCCCCAATTCTTCCTAATCTCTAGGATATAGTGATCATCCTCATTGAATATTGATCCCTTCTCTTGAGTGCATTTCCCCATCTTTCCATTGGTGTCTCAACTTGAAACAAATTAGTCTTTACAAGATACCAATGTATATATGACATTCTCAACATAAATTATTAGCATAATAATATGAAGTACATCAATAAACATGTTATTCAACAAATTTATATAATATTAACCACATCATCATAGGGACTAATCATGACAAATCATAATCAAATATCACCAATGTTACATAGCCATTATCAAGACCATTTAATGCTAAATAAATTGCCAACAATGAACATTATTTCTCATCACAAATTAGGTAGTCACATATATTCTATCTAGGTCTATAATAATCAATCACAAATAAAAGAAAATAATAAGGGGATGGTGAGTCCAAAACACCATCTCTTATCAGTCAAAACCAAAAAAATCAAACCAAACATCTAGTTTTTACGCAAATTGAAGCCAAAAAA
>SNQJ01S0188050.1:0-12721 GCA_010110895.2 Picea sitchensis | reverse complement strand
ATCAAGCTCAATTTTGACGGAGCCTCTAAAGGCAATCCAAGCGCAGCAGGCTATGGACTAGTCTTCTGCAACCATCATGGGAACATCATTCTCATAAGCGCAATATCCCTTGGTCATTCCACGAACAATGCAGTGGAACTTTGGGGGCTCATTAAAGGACTACAATTAGCCATTGAAAACAATTTCACCAAGCTAATTGTCAAGGGGGATTCTCAAATCATCATCAATCTGCTCCACAGAATTTCAAATGGAGCGAACCTAAACAGAATGTCGCCTAGTTGGAGACTCTCACACAGGCTACAGATTATCACAGATTTGTTGCAACCACAACAGGCTGTCATACCTGCTCATATTAGGAGGAAGGCGAATCAAGTTGTGGATGAACTAGCTAATATGGGGACCAATTGGAATGGACCAGAACTCCTTTGCAACACGGCCCTGAAACCTAATCACCTTATTCTCCAGAAATGTGTTCGCAAAGCTGGAGCAGTGGACACACCCCCAGATGGGATGCTAGTGCGGACCACCTGGCACGAGGAGGAAGAACAGATTGACCAATGAAGCATAGAGCCATGTGACGAGCTCGTGCCATTGCCCGCCACCCCGACCCTGCATTAACTCGCCATTACGATGTTGCAGTGGCTTAAATATGCAGCTTACGTCTCCTTTTACGATTCATTCCATGGCCTGGTTGCTCTCCCCTTGGCTTCCATGGCCTGATTCAAACCAAACCTTCATGATAATTGTAGCCCCTGTTCATCTCCAGCCACTCTAACTCTGCCTGTTGCACCTGGTTTCCTTCGGCTTTCACGTGAGGAACATCATGCCGTGCCAAAGGAGGAGACCGTGAGGATGCTCTCCATGGAAACCTCACCCGCCATCTATCTCTCCCCTTGAGTCGCCTTCCACTTGCTCCTCCCCGTCCCTCTAGCCCGAGCCAGTTCTTCCCGCCTCCCTCGTCCCTCCTGTATCTCAGTCTAACTGCTTAGCTATCATCTCCAGACCACCGTGTTCCTCCTCGAAACACCTTCTTATCCCCCCAACGGTCAAGTCCCCCCACGCACCAGTTATTGAATCCTCAAGGAAGATCGTGGGAGAACCACCTCCTCTTCGCAAGCCTTGGAACAACGAGAACCAGTCCTCTGAATCTTTCTTTGACACGTAGCTGAGAGAAAGTCTCACTATTCTCTTCGGTCTGGTCTTCGAACTCCATCAGGGGGTGGAGGACCTTCAATTCTGTCTGCAGACCAGGATGGAAAAGTCACGGTCCTTCTTCAAATCCTTTCCTCCCTCCAAGAGCCTTTCCCCTTGGACCCGGCAGGTGCGGCTTCAACAAAGGAACCCTGTGAAGCGACCAGTGAAGGAAACGCCCAGACCCAGCACTCCGTGGGGAATGGGATGGTGCAAGCCAAGCATGAGGACATGGCCGTGGAGGTGGACACACGACAATGCGTGCTGCAGGAAACCTCGCTAGATGCCGGCAAAGATGAGAGCAACGTGGAAGCTGGAATGTAGTGGGAAAATCAAGTGACATTTGTCGACGAGGAACCTTGGTCCGAGGCCGTTCACGCCACCTGGCCAGGTTATTTTCCAAATGTTTAATCCCATAGGGGCCCTTCAAATTTCAATAGTTTCTCTTTTTTAGTTGTTGTCCAGACAGTTTGAGACTGTTTTATTAGACTGTTAAACTACCTATGCTTGACTCCCCTGCTGGATGGACTGGTTTCGCCTCTATTAGGGCAGTCCAGTAACTACAGTACGGCTAATTTCTGTATTTTGTACCTCTAATTTGCTTTTTGAAGGCCTCTTATATATAAAACTTCTTACTTACAAAAAACAAAAATACAACAGACTCTAATATATCAAATAAATAACAGTGGCTCTTGTTATAATATCACCACTACAATACAGGTACATCGCCACTACAGTGGCTCTTATTATAATATCACAACACACTCTAATATATCAAGCAAGTAACGGTAGCTTCTTGTTATAATATCACAACAATTACTCTCCCTGACTTTCTTAAACTTCATTAATCACGTCAGGGATGCTGCAAATTTCACTTCAACTTTCGAGTGTACTTCGCCAATGTGGACATTAAAAAAAACACAAGTTCATATTACTTCATATATATTGTTTTGTTGGTACTTCATATTTCTATTTTCATTGGCTTCATATTGCAACGCATTAATCAATTCACATTACTCATATTTGTGTGATTAAAATATAAAATAGTACCTTCACTGCATTGGTTATCCCGGCTATAAATGCTACCTTGAAGAGGTCTTTTTCATTTCCTTCTGGTGCCCAATTATTGCAATTGTTTATGATTGCTTTGTCTACCTCAAGTCGATGCAACGGAAAATAACATTAGCCAATAAGCTCTTTAATCTAGCCATTGAATGATCTCTATCAAGATCCAATGCTTTCTGTGTTTTGTATAAGCTGCTTTTTGTCGAGACGCTCCTCATCCAATCCTTGATGTCGTCAAATCTGTCATTGCATTTCTTGTCTTTTATCGCTTTTGCTTCCTCTTCGTCAGAAAATAGTTTCAGATTCCCTTCTTCGCAAAGTTGGCAAAGCTTGCCCTTCTCGATCTTCTCTTCTAGTAGTTCGGACAGATGCTCTTTGAAGTGACTGTATTTGGGATTTTCAACAGACTTCAACTTATCATGCTGCTTCCAAATGTCTTCAAGGGCATCGAATTCTTTGTCTGCTGCCTGACTCACTAAATTGGCTTCAGGATTTGAAGTGTCAACAATATCCATGAGGGGCCATACTTGACAGTAAGCTTGGATAGCATCATCAATATCTGTAGACACAACGTCCTCTTTATAAAAGATCATCAAACGGATCAATGAAACTGCTTTCATCTTCCATGACATTTTGCCAATCTGCTGGAAATACTCTTCTTCTACAGATATCGCAGCTTCATTGTGCAGGTCCCCTGTTCTATGTTCTTTTAACTTGATCAATTGAGAACTATCTTAGCCCTTTTAAAATCCTTCTTCCATATGTTTCTCTACTTTGTTAAATGCCGATTCATTTGCTATCCACAAGCTGTACGCGATTTCTGCTGGCATTCTTATGATCTCCAAAGCTTCCCTGTACTTGAAAAATGGATTTTTATGTATCAGTGAGATATCAAAGCCAGAAAACAACACATTCTTTTCACGGCTGAATAATACAGGCCGAATCATTCAGAATACAATCTCAGAAAGACACCAACATGCTTTGTTGAGTAACACCATGAGTTTCTGCAGACATAGTGCCATGGTCAATAACAAGGAATATAGCCGAATTCTTATATTCTGACAATGCGACGTGCTTGTATGGATTTTTTGGGAAGTATTTTCTCTCAAAACAATCGTTCTCTGCAGTGTGCATTCAGATCGGCTTTGAGCTCAACAATCTTTCTTGTCCAAAAATCCTCCCAATGAAACAAGGACCGCAAAGATCTTGAAAAATACATAACACCAATCAACCATCTGAATAAAATGATGATCCATCTTGTTAGAATAAACACCAACTGAATGTCATCCGGTATTATTACTATGCCTCCGGACTTTATGCAGTCAAGCACGAAGAACACAATGCAAACTATAACCACAAGGCCACGCATGAACTAAAAACTGACTTGGCAATGATATAATCAGGTTGGGAGGCACGAACTACAATCCAACATTTAAGGATATGATCCCCAATGTTGTGACATAGTAATGCCCTTCCGTGGAATTGCAACAACACGAGAGTGCTAAAGGAACATTTCGAGAAATGATATTACGGATGCTTTTACCAGCTAACACAGTGCAGGTTAACAGAAAAACCAACAATGCAATGAATGTGGATAGGGTAGCCGACGACTCTAGAAACCATTGATGATAAGAGAGTATCCAAAATTGGAAGTGTGAGTCTACTTCAAATCCAAAAGACGGAGAAGGAGAAACTACTTCAAATCCAATAGACAGAGAAGGAGAAGGACAAGCCAACAATTCATGTTTATTTACGTTCTGAAAGAAGTAAACCTCAGACATCAAATGCATTATTATACTTAATGTCAATGCTCTAATATTGCTCCAAAAATTGGTAAAGCTAGAACCCACCATTTCTGGAAGCAAATAACCAATTGATACACAAATCATGATTCTGCTGCGAATAATAATCTGCTCATCTGCCAATAAAAGAACTTGTTGCAAGCATTTGTCGTCTATATTGTCTATATTGCCTGAATCTGCACTTAAATTCAAATTACCAAGAAAAGAGAGCAACTGAATAGTAGGAGCGCTGAGAACAAGAGCTTGTCCATGAAACCAGTAAGCCTTCCTCTTGAAGGCAGTCCATGCATCTCGTGAGAGAAAGATCGTAAATAAAGCAGTGCAAGTGCAAGATATGAACAGATTTAGAATGAAGGCAAAAATTAAAGCACCGACATCTCTCAAATTCAAAAAATGAATTAATGGATCATAGTGTCCCATATTGAAATAACTAACATTCGAAGGTGGTCATATTTTTTCAGTGATATGATACTTCTTAAAGGTGCTATGGTGCTTGTATGGTGTTGAAGCTAGGTTTGAAAATTTTCACCTTTAAAACTAAAACTTTTCTCTTTCGGGATTCTGCTTTTCACAAGGTATAATCCTCACTATCAGTCCCAAAGACCGGTACAGAAGTCCTGAAATGATTTCATTTATTCACTATAATTAAAGACAGAAACCTCAAGTGTTATTAAAGTCTAGATGCATGTTCTATAAAGTACTTCAAATCGCGATAATTTAAAACCTTAAAGGAGTTAATTAACCATCTTTTAACCTTTCGAGATTCGAGGTTTACTCAGAACAATACATTTCAACACATTTTGAATCACGAAATCCGGATTCCCGATTTCCCGAAAAAAGTGGAAGTTAGTCTTAATCCTAATTAATTAAAAAATTTCTCATCGTGATTTCGGGATTCGGGGTTTGGTGGTGACATACCTCATGTAAGCATGATCCCCGAAACCCATAAATGTGAAGTCCTGACTCAATATCGAAGTTAAGACCTAAGAACTTTTCCCATCGCGATTTCGGGATTCGGGGTTTAGTGGTGACAAAACTCATGTAACCGCGACTCATGTAACCCCGAAACATGAAGTCGCGACTCAATACCGAATTTTAAAGAGAACTAACTTCATTTTAAAAAATACATTTCATGGTAATTAAACTTCTTAGGTACTTTCTTTTTTGGTCTCCGTCAAACGAGATCTTTTGAATTTTGATTTTAGAATTACCTAAATATGACCACATTAATAACGGATAGATCATGATTTATGTGACACAAATGCGTATCTCAGAAGTATTCTCTGCATTAAAGGTATTTAATTCTTGGCAATTGCATTAGTACTTTCACCATAAAACGAGTTAAAAGAAAATTAGAGGTATGAGTTTTGAAACGTATTCTTGATTTTTCTATCATAAGTAAGTCGCATATAGTCGATCTTTCACATCTCTCTTCTGTGACAGGTTTTCGTTCCAATACAGAGTCATGGCACCAAACAAGGGACCCAAGAAGAGTGAGGATATAGCTGAGAGTTATAGCCTAGAGGGAGGTGTCATATCAGACACCACATTGCATGCTATCGACTCAATTAAATCATGGAGACAAATTTATGAAAATCTGGACTGCGAGATAAAAAATTCCCCTAACGACTCTGAGAATCACCTTCGGGACATAGCAGAATCAGAACTTCACAAAGTTGCAACACGCCCACGGCTCATGGCATACAACGACATGATCAATTGGTCTTTGGACAAGGTTGATATTCCAACGAAAAGCATTTTAAATGATCTAGGGGCCATTATCGGCTCATTTAGACCTAAACATATCCAGGTTATGTACAAACTCTCACCCAATCCTAATTTCATTTACAATGTCGAATTTATAGCAGAATTCCAGAGAAAGGAATGCACTGAGGAAGACCAAACTTACCCCTCTTTAATCAAAGGTTGGTGGAGATGTCCATCAAAATTTAGGGCTGATACCCACGGAATTTATGCCACAACTTCTTTGAATGAGTACATGGTTTATGCAGCCATGATGTTGTGCCGACTCTTCAGCAAAAAAAATCCCCGTCATTTCCCCGCAAAATGGGTGCCCTTTTTAGAAGAAGCATCAGAAGAATATAGTTTCAATTGGGACAAGATTTTATCTGATAATATAGCCAAAGAGATTTCAGATTATAGAGTTGCAAGAGCCCAAGGTCAACTTGTATCCTTCTACATGTCAGCATACATCATGGATGCAATTTGTTTTATGACTCCATTTCCCCTGATGAATTGGAGTTGGAACATAACCTACCGTGAACCCATTCACGAATATCACTCTGAGTTGTGGGAAGAAAATGCAAACAATTTGTTTTACGAAATTTACCATTTCGTGGTGATACCAATGCATAAAATGTTTTTCGGCTGTGACTCTCCTCGCATTTCTGAAATAGTTTCAAATAACCTCAAGCAAATAGCAGACTGGTTCATTGAAGAAAGTTTCTCCTACATCAGGGTTTATGGGTGCTCAATCCCCCTCTCACGCGCTTCCAAAATTCCTTCCGGATAGACTAGTGTGTGGGGAAGTAGCACACTAAATAGTAAAAGGAGGTATTGGAATAGATCTCAAGGCAGCTCAAAAGAAGTCTTGGCCAATCTTCCCTGTGCACATTGGGAAATTTTCATTACTAAATTTGGGACATTCTAGGGTGGAAGCAGAAGCACTCGAAGAAGTTAAACTGTTGACTATCGAGTACAAAGAGCATGACCCTTATCAATTAGTGAACAAACACTTGATACACTTCAATATGAAAGCCTATGAACATGAGGAGTCCCCTTGGGATGACATGTTCAAAGGGACCAAGTCTTATAAAGAAGTGTTGGAAAGAGTATAGACGTTGTTGGCCGACCTGCAAGTCATCTTTTGGACCTTTCAAAAGCATCGATGAAGTGGTCTGCCCCAAGTACTTCAAGGAGAAAAAATTACCCTCCCCTAGGAGCAAGAAAGCGTTCCACCAGGTTTCGAGTAGGAAGAACAAAAGAAGGGAAATCCCAAAAAATCCCTGTAGGATACGGAAAGGCCTCCACCAAGCAAAAAGACCGAAGCAGAGAAAAGGTTAGGGAGACCTCCCAAGTCTGGCAAGCCTACTCCAACTTCATCACTATTGATTGATGTCAACATGCCTAAGGCAACAGGAGGGAAAGGATCTACGGAGCTAGGGAGTCCCATAACTTCCTTAACCCCCTTACAGTCCACTTTTGGACTCCCATAGACGGGGGATCTATTTGTTGATGACCCTACCTCCATTCCCATAGATGATCTTCTGAAATAGGAGATGCATAAGAGGGAGGGGAACATGGTTAAAAAAAAAAAGTCTTGATATACGGACAAAATTTGGAGGAAGAAGATTTCGCTACAAAGATAGCAGGTTCCATGGCAGACATGGCAACAACAAACTTTTTTAACATGGGAAAAATGATAAGAAGGATAAAGAAGAGTGATAAAATCATAGCACAATTATGAGAGAAATTAAAGAATGTTGAGGAAAGCATTAGAGAAGAAATGAGTAAAATCTTGGAGCAGACAAGGGCTGCCGAAAGGTTAGAGGTTCAATCACTTACAACGAGTTTGGACGAAATGAGCCAGGAAATACAAACAAGTCAGCTACAGATTACTCAGCAAAAGGAGCATGAAAAACAGTTGCAGGCTAGATTAATATCGATGGAAGATCAGATTATAGACATAAAAGCTTTCCAGGCCCAGTCATTGGAAGTGCATTCAAAAATAGAAATTGAACAACAAAAATTGATTTCCAAGATAGAAATTGTTCAGAATTATTTTCAAGGAGTAGATAATGCCTTTGATAATATTATCCTCAGGGAAAAATAAGCCAAAGCAGTGAGGATTACTCTCCAAAAGGCAATTATATATTCGGTAGGTGAAGAGGTATCCAAAACTACGAAAGTATCAACCACAGAGAAAATCAGAGGTGACATCATGCTCAAGCTATAGGAAACCAATATAACTGAAAGCAAAAGAATAGCCAATGAAATCAGAGATGGTTGTGAGGAATTTTTTGATCTTTTAGACAAAGGATCATTAAATATTGGAAAAGGCAATTGTACAGGACTTTTGGGACACATAAATATTCTAAGACATCAATTAAATTTTAGGGAAAATTTGAGTGAAATCCAAATGGAAATTTCACAACTAAGAAAAATCGATGTCACCCTAATGGAAAGGTTGTTAGTTGAGCCTAGCTTAAAGCTGCAGTCAGTAATGTTTATAGATAAAGGAGTTGATGACCGTATTTCCAATATTTAGAGAAAGGTTTATCTGTTCAAGGCAAGAGATCTTCCAGAACCCCCCAGAAATTTTACACAGTTCCTGGAGAGATGCATTAAATGTATCAAATCAAAAGAAGGAGAGTCCTCAACAAAGTAAAAGTATTATTTAGAAGAGATTTATTTCAAAGAAAATGAAAAAATGGAGAAGATCATGAAAACGGTTTTGGATCTATTTTTTAACAAATCGTTAGTCTCTAAGAATTAGGAAATCACCAACTATCCTAAGATTGGTGGTTTTGTATAAATGTAATTTTTCAAGACTAAGAAGAGGCTTTTTTTTCTGGATGGATTGTAAAGAAAAAACTTTTTTTTGTTCGAATTAATATAATATAGATTGAAGATTCTAGATCTGGTCAAGCCTGAGTTATGTGTTTCTCTGCCATTCCATTTTTATTTCATAATTTCATTTGAAGTGTTTCATGTGGTAATTTCTATTGTAGTGATTGAATAGTCATATTATCTAATCGTTTGTAGTTTTTCCTCTGTATCAACTTTCAGTGGATATAAGACCTATGAACATTTTAGGACTCTGAGATTGTATGCTTCTACAAAGTTATCATCCCTTTTTCTTGTATTAACTTAAAATGAGATTCCTCTTAAATTGATGACTCATTTTGTTATACAACTACATGTTTCATTTTCTTTCTTCATTCCATGCACTTTCCATTTTAAAATTAACTCAGATACTAGAAAAGGCCTTTATTTTTTTTATACTATTGATTCATAATTTGAAAGTCCTATTTTTATTAATTCGAACCAGAAATTTGCGACCCTTGAAAATATTTTTGATTTACAAAAAAGAAACCCTAAGCTTTCATGATTGTTCCAGTTACTAGACAACCTAATATAGAACTCGATCTATCAGATCAGTCGAGCATTGTGTTAAACCTGTTCAATACCATCCTAGAAACAACAAATACACGGGTAGAACTTGAACGTTCATGGGTTGCAATTGATAAGGATATTAGCATTCAAGAACAATGGGAAGCTAGACAGAGACAGTTAAGGAACCAACTGTGATCTCGGTTTCCTTTAAACTAGTCTTTTTAACCCCTTAATTATCTCTACCTTTTCGGATGCCTTGACGGTATACTTTAGAGCCTTAAAGTATAAACTCAGGAACAACATATGGCTTCCTCTTGAAGGCAGTCCACGCATCCGGTGAGAGAAAGATCATAAATAATGCAGCGTAAGCACAATATACGAACATATTTAGAATGAAAGTAAAAATTAAACTATCGTCACCTCCCAAATTGAAAAAGTGGATTAAACCATCATAGCCTCCCATATTGAAATAGCTAACATTCAAAGGTGGTCATCCTTTTTCATTGCTATGAGATCCAATACACGATGCAACTCTTTATTTATAAGAAACACGTTCAAAGAAGACAACGTTCCCGTTACAAAAAAGGTTCAAGGAAATCAACAGCAACGTGACCTGATGGGACTACACTCCACCCTTGATAATTTGATGATGGGGATTTTAAAAATCCACCCGTCATGATTCGTATATGGTTTTACATTTCTCAGAAAAGGCAGAAAACAAAAAATTAGCATTTCTATTGAAGGACACAAATTCGATGATACTTCTGGGATGGAAAATGTTAGAAGGTCATTGGATGGTGGACGTACAAAACTTGTAAAACTGACCAATACCGTCTACGATCCATTTTACAGTTGTTTTTCACTTATTGAATATAAATGGAGTGAGCTAATTAGGGAGCAATCTTTCCTCCTGAGTTACTTTTTCGGTAGGTTTTAGGGTGGCTTGCTTTTAAATTTTCGGTCAATCCAGAATTTTGATTGATTTTTTGAGCATCTGGGTTGGTTTAAAATGGGGCAAAACCCTTGGGGTAAGGTTCTGAAATGCATGGAACTTTGATCCATGCGAAACTCAGACTACCCCTGAAAATTTGACCAAATTCAGATGTGTTTTTTGCCTCAAAAACGAAATTCCAGAAGGAAGATTGATCCCTAATTAGCCTACTCCTTTTGTTTTACATTTATCAAAAAAAGGGGAAAACAAAAAAATAGCATTTCTATTGAAAGACATAAAATACTTTCTGTGACCTGTTAGATTGAAGGACATAAATTCGATGATAATACGAATCTAAATGAGAAAGGTGGACATGTTTTCCTTATGTTGTAATTCCCAATAAGATTCTCATGCATGTGAATTAAGGTATTGGTTTGGTGAATAATTTAAGGTTTGATGTTGATACCTTATTAGTCTCTGTCAAAGCAGGACTATAGCAATGAGTTTGTTATTGATTTGACATTAATTTTCTTTATATTTTAAATTTGTTTATAAAATATAATGTTTAACTTAAGAAAATAAATATATATTTTTTGATATAGTAAAAATATTTATTTTTCTCATCTCTAATTGGTTAATATATTTCAAGTCTTATTGTTACCTTCATTTATTTCAATATTTAAAATTAATTGTATAATCAATAGTAACAATTCTAATTGGTTGTAGAATATACATAGCACTTATTACACCACTACAATAAAATATTTTTTTAAATTTACATTTCCCAATATAAATCTCTATATCCAAACATAATGTTAAATGTTTTGTTTTAAATATGTCATATCATAACATATTAAAATATTATATAAATTAAAATATATATTATATTTTTTATAATATATATGTTAACACATTAAAATATTATATATATTAAAATATATATTATAATATTACAATATATATTATATATTTTATAATATATAGGTTAACACATAAAATATTATAATATATATTAAAATTTATATTACTAATATACCCAATAAGTGGTGATAGCTTCCAAAGGCCGATTCTTCCCTCATCGTAGCCACATTCCTATTTTTTTAATTGTGTGGTTAGACACATTTTATAATATATATTAAAATTTATATTATTAATATACCCAATAAGTGGTGATAGCTTCCAAAGGCCGATTCTTCCAGCATCGTAGCCACATTCCTATTTTTTTAATTGTGTGGTTAGACACATTTTACCATAATGATGTGTATATTAAATGTGGATTTTTATTTATGTATTTTTGTGAGTGCATTTTGTATTTATATTTTTTTTTTATCTATTATTAGTATTTGCAATTTTTTTGAGTTTTAATAATATGATTTTTTTAACGAACATAAATTGCAATTTGTTTTTTTGAAATTTTAAATTATGTGTTAAATGAATGTATAAAAAATTTTGTTTATGAAAAATTATTTATTTTTACAATCATTTTATTATATAATTTGTAAAGATGTATATATCCTATCTCTTCATATCATAACATATCATTTCACTATATAATTTTTAAAGATATATATATTCTATCTCTTCATATCATAACATATGACATGTAAAAGAAAAGTGTTAAGATTTTATCCTTCTTAATAGAAATATCTTATTATTAGTTCGTATCAAAGTAGAATTATAATAATGAGTTTATTATTAATCTGATATTAATTTAATTGACTAAGCAGTTTGATAGGTGTTTAGAAGTATTTAATTCGGTCTTTAATATTATTCGTATTATTCGTATTGGGTCTTGGGCTACATGAGTAGGCTCCGTTTATTAATGCGCTCTCACGGTGCAACGAATTTGATATTGACGTAAGTCTGCAAAAGAGAAGCATAGGTGTAGCGGTCTGGCGGAATGCCTCGCTGGTCCATAGCATGCAACATGTGGAGCGCCTCCTTTAGACATCCTTGCTTGCACAGTTGTTTTATAAGACGTAGATGGATGCCATGATCGGCACTAGCAACTGATTCCTAGAATTGAAGAGCGCTTGAGGTTACGTTGAAGATGGGGAAGAAAGTTTGTTTAGTAAGAAAGAAGAATTGTTTGAGCTTAGTTTGATTCCATAATGATTGTGCCATATGCATTGATCAGGAATGTTGTGCTCTGGGATTGCAAGCTTTTCTTCTCCTACCATTATTGCGTGAACGAAATACCATCGTCAATGGTATTCTTATTCATCAGCACTGCATTTCATTTGATTTAACAAGCAATTATGTTTATTGAGTATTAAGGCTTATTAGTCCCTACCAAATGAAGACTATAACAATGAGTTTGCGATCGTATCTGAATACAAAGAATACACAATCTTATTTGGCGGGGACTACGCTGCCATGCAACTCTTATTTATTTATTCGTTTTGCTTTGAGATTTTAAACACGAGTGGGAAGACGTGTTTTTGTTTTTTATTCTTTAAGATTTTGAGCTAAAAAACCAAAGCCTCAAAACTTTGAGGAAAAAAATAAAAGATAATGTCTAAACATTTTAATTAAGGTTTGATGTTGAAACCTTATCTTTTTTTTTCTTTTGCTCTGACGTTTTGAGCAGAAAACC
>SNQJ01S0188049.1:14156-32628 GCA_010110895.2 Picea sitchensis | reverse complement strand
AAATGTTAGTTGATCCACCTCGACTTTCATTTCAAATAATATAACAACCCAATAGGGAATAACACCAAATATGTTGTCCTTGAAGGAATCCATTATTGGGCTATGTTTTATTCTAGAAATGTGGCCTATGTGCTTGTAAAAATGGGTTATAAGCCTATAGTGCATTATCAAGTATAGGAAGCAAAAATGGGTTCAAAGCATACATACAATGTGCAAAAAATCAAGTATATGAAGCAAAATAACATATATCAATAGATTGAATCAATTTACACATATATGGAGGGAAATAGAACTCTTTTATTGGAAAAAATATAAGTACGTAGTTACAACCATAAGTACATAATTACAACCTGACTCTAACCATCATCACTTCCTCGAAGCCAACCACCTAGGTTACTCCATTGGTCCTTCAAGCATCAACTCAACATGATGGCTCTTCCTCAAATGACTCAGAAGGGATAAGAACACACCCTACAGTCACATATGGTAGAGGAAGGAATGTTGGAAAACAAGTTCCATATCAAGGGGATGCTACTCAGAGGATCAAGAAAAAAAGGGAAGCTTGCAAATTCGTTAGCATAATCTTGCACCTAGGTTGTCCCCCTCATCCATGCCCTCATATTTTCCTTTATACCATCCTCAAGGGGTTGAGGTGGTTGAATTTTGTTGTGTATGGGCCAAGGGAAGTTTGGGAACGAGCCCAGCCAAAACATTTTCCTGAAAATGCGAAATATTTTATTATTTCATATTTTTTGAGGGAATCTACGAGTTGCAAACTAGCAAGGCACAAACATCCGTGGTTTTCACATGGGTGACCCATGAATAGTATCAATTTTTTTTTATATATTAGTTTGATGAAGGAGTATGGGATGTAAGTTTGCAAGCTATAGAAAAGGGATAGTCCATCCTACAAATGCAATTGATGTGGAAATTTGTGGTATAACAAATTCCCCCTAATGTGTGAGGTCAGAAGGGAAACTAATGGCCGAAATACATTATAAATCCGAGAGGAAAGGAAGCATTGAATTATATCCAATGAAATCTCTCGAACAACTGATCCAATAACAAAAACCGTCAGCAAATATCAATTAATAGTATTCTCTTCTCAAGTTGGGCATACCCATGCTTGGGAGTAATGTAAGCATGGTCTCCAAATCAAATACACTGCAAATCCATGGCATATATGAAAGTATGACTGATGTACATGGCCACAAACAATACACAGTGGATCCATGTGATATATATAATGTACAAATCATGGCCACAAGGAATAGATAGTGGATCCATGCAAAAAGTATATCATAGCCACGAATGGATACATAATGGAGCTATGTCTCAAAATAAAAATTAAAGGATATATGGAACCAATGGAATGAAAAAATTGATCCTCCACAAGTACCAATGTCTAAGGGGTGGTACAATATATTTCAAGTAGGATAAAAAATATGTGATGCTCGTACTTCACCCGAAGAATTCAAAATAATTCGTCGTGGTATGAGTCTACACCATGTGAATAGATGTGTTGGGGTCGAACATAGTCAGACACCATTTGATTATCGATGATTGATGTATACCATTAACAAACACAAGATGACCCACCGATGGTGATAATGGGTGTCAAGGTACCATGGTAAAATCTCACAAGTGTGAATAAATGAGTTGGTGTCGAACACCTGGTAGAATCTATCGATTAGGGGATATTGATGTATTCCCATTGTCAATAGCGAGGGAACCTGCCATTGATGACTACAAGCCCCAAGGTACCATAAATAACTCTAGATCTATGTCCCAAAGAAATATGTGTTGAAGTTGATAGGAAGAGATCCGCTGGAAGGAAGGCATTAAGGCATCCTCCATAATCCAACACGAGGGGTAGAAAAAGGCCAAAGATTTGGAAGGACTCGAATGAACATATAATAAATACCACATCAAGGTACAACTCCAACATGCACCAGATGGAATAGCACACAAAAAAGACTCTTTGAATAGTATCCAATAATGGAGTCTACTGATAAAGACTAGGAATCCACCAATGGGGTCAAATGGAAATGAAGGTACCACACAAATCTCTATGTGTGATGATTGTTGTTGACGTAGAACACAAGGGAAATCACTCAGTCAACGAACAATGATGGTTTTTCATCTATTGAGTGCAAGGTCACCTATCAATGATGGAAATAGGCCCACGGTTCAACTCTAGGTCATACTCTCAGAGCAATGTGTCATATTCGATAAGAGTAGACCCACCAACAAGAAGTCAATGACGACCTTATATACTAGCACAAGTGAGATACAAAGATACTTGTGATGATGAAATGTACTTGACTGACACAGGAAGTTCGACTTGAAAGGTCAGAGACTTTCTACATAATGTCTGACTCAGGCTGAAAATTCCCTTGAACAAAAGCACGACACATTATGTGACTTAGGCAACATGGATTATAAACTGGGATACATTCGTGATACAAGAGGAATCAACAAATGCTCTATATGGTTGGAATAATAACCAATCGAATGATATTATGCTAAAAAATGAGAAAAAGTCTCCTAAATCCATACTAAACCCAAAATATTGAGACACTAACTCAAAGATTGTTCTTTGTTCAAGGGATAAAACATTGCTGCCAACAAAAAAAAAGACGCTTTCCCTCCCTTCTTTTTAGTTTTTTTAGTTTTTTGTCTTTTTCATATTATTAAAGCCTAAAAAGGAATAAAAGAATGATATAGTACAATGAAGGAAACGAGTGTCGCGGGCAAGAAAACTAGTTCCAAAGTGCAAGGAACATACCTATTCTCAATGCAAGGAAGCATGTGCATGATAAGGACACTTAGGTAATTTTTCCTCCAGGGTTAAGGTGTCGAGTCGTAAAGGCATAAATTGCAAGGATTGCTTTTGAGCTTATGGAAAAGACTGCAACATGGGTGTCAAAATGTCGATGAGGTACTAACTAGGACACCCATGAAGAGGTAATCTCTACCATTTGTAAGAGAGACCTTTAAGCATCTTGAGAGGTGTAGTGTCGCTAATGAATGGGGTTCACCCTATGGAAGATATGTGGTCAATACATATATATGCATTGTGTAGGAAGAATGGAACCTACTCTATATGCTAGTAAATAACACAATACCTATTGAAGAATCTAAAAAAATAACAACATAATTGGCGTAAATGAGAGGGAGTCTTATGGGTAATGGCCAAAAAAAGACCGAGAAGAAGATATGAGGCTTCAACGTGAGGTCATGGAGGGACTAAACAAGACTCCCGATCCTAACATAAAACTTGTTGCATGAGCTCCAAAATACAAAGCGGTTGTAAAATAGGACGCTCATGGAAGGTAGGCTCTACCGCGTGAATTACAACACTTCTAAACAACAAACAAAGTTATGTGTCACAGCTTAGTGGGGTCGATCCTAAGGAAAAATGAAACAAGAAATGGATAACGCGAAAAGGCACGTCGAAGGGGAAAAACTAACCTATATGTCAGTTTCAAGATCATTACTTGCTAGAACGGATCAACATGGAATGAAAAGGTGCCAAAGAAAATGTCTCCAAAGTCCTGTATATAATACCAAAAACACTTACCCAAAATTTAATAAGTCCAATATAGAAACCTATGAAAAAAACATGTTCTAAGGGATACATAACTTGAAAATAGAAAACCTTAAAAGTATGATATGTACAAAGGGCCGCACAACCTTGTGGCTTATGCGTAATAGTTCTCCAAGTAGAGCCCATTGCTAGGCTCAAGCCAAGGGCTTCTTTGGCAACCAACATGTAAATCTTTCAGTTCAGGAGGAGGTCAAAGATCCATAATCATAGCTTCAAGGATAGACTCATCTGGAGGCAACTCAACATCCATGAACCTGGGGCTTGACAACACACAAATACCAAGGCTCAAGGTTTCACAAACAGTAAGATGAGACTCAAGAGGAAACGCCAAATTACTCAGGCCAATAGGGGGAAGCAAGGGCTCCCATTTCCCCATTGAAAAAAACACTTGATCAATTATTGAGACCTTGTCTCGAGAAGGTGAACATAACTGTAAAAAAACCATCTCAAGGGAAATTGAACACTAAGAATAAGAAGCCACATAATTCACCTATGGCAGGGAAGAGTTTACTCGAACACTAGGAACACAAAAAGGGGAAAACTAAGTTGATAATGAATTAGGATGGGAATTTTCAGATGAAAGTTGATCATTAGTGACAATGATTATGTTGTGAGGGAAATGCATCACAAGAAAGAGCGTAGACACCACAACCTTCATAGCATAAACATAATCATGCCCACGAAGCATATTAAATTCTAAAGGGCCCAACATCACTATCAGATCGACTAGAACAATATTCCCACCTAACGTGATAGGAAACTGAGGAAGAATCCCCATAAATTCACTAAGTATTTTGTCGAAAGCCAACAACTCACGAGTAGTTGACATAAGCTTGGGAGAACCCAATGCTTTCCAAGCCTAGGAGGATAAAAAAACTTGCAAATGATCCTTCATCTACAATACATTGATGAACACCTTTCAACATAGATTCAACCAGAACCATTATCTGGAAAGGTGAAGAAGAAGGAAGGTGAGGCTCCACAAGATCATTCCAATCCAAGGAAACCATCCTAGGAGTTAGAGGTAGAGTACTCGAAGAGAGTGGAATTCCCCCTTGTTCAGAAGGTATTGAACTAGAAATGCTAAATATGTATTCAAAATATGTATCACTCCCTGAAAGAAGAGTCGGATCATCCAAATATTGTGTCATATTGACCATTTTCGAAGATTGGTCACTCTCTAAGAGAAGAGTGGGATTGACTCAATATTGCATCGATGCGACTACTGCCTCAACCACTTGTTGAAAAGGATGCGAGACAACAAGGCAAAGAGATGCATCACCCCCAAAACAAGACTAGTATCGGTCGAATATGGGATCAGTACGATCACTTCATCAACCAAAAATTGATTAGATTGCTGGGAATCCTAATAATTTTGAGCCTAGATGGGCTCTGGAAATAGATCGTTCTCCTCTGTCCATGAAGGATTTTTATCTGGGTATGCAGTATCTTACTTAATTTCTTGATAAGAAATATCAGCTACAGACAATGGAATAACCATCCTAACATGTTTGTGACCTTCAACCGACTTGCACGGTGAGGCTAACACCCATGGATCTCGCAGATACGATGTTTTGAATAAGGAAACTCTTGTAATGGGAGCCAGAGAACTCAACTTTTTATATCTGATTGGGGTGACTCAAATATAATAAATCAGTGTGGAAACATTAAAATATCCCATGAGCGAAGGATACATTCCACAACTGATACTCTTATTTTCCATCTGAGAGTTTTCGATCCATGTGATCATAGATCCTGGGTTTGTTTGGACATTGGAAAGGTTGGAATCCACCTGGTCGATGGTTATGATTCTCCCTTCATGGAGAAATCATATAATTTGAAACAACGATGAGATGATTATTGTCGTGAAGTAATTCCAACTCCTTCCTATCAACAAATTATAATCGAGTGGTGCATCAACTACTTCAACCTCTTCAAAAATGGATTTTCCTCCTAACTAGACTGGGAAGAAATAAATAAGTCTGCTTGGTAAAAAAAATCTTCCATCGAAATCAATCAAGAGAGTGGGAGAAGGGGTAAGCTCTGGAGAACCAATAGCTTCCCAACAAGACAATGACATGACACAGATCGAAGCCCCTTTGTCAACGACGATCCTCCTAATCAGACGATTATCATAAACGCCATTGATATGGAAGGCTACATGATAAGGAAGATGAGGCTTCACATCAATAGCATCAAACTTCATAATGAGATGGTTGGAGGACTCAACAACTACGATCGAAGATAACAACATGGAGTGTTGCACGAGGCAACTTTGAAGAACCTCTAAAGCAGACATCGCACACAATGTTTGAGTTAAATCCTCAACAATGGAATAGTTGGGTGCAACTCAAGCATTAGGGTTGTGTGATTCTCTCTTGTACACCCCTTTAGGTATGTGCATCATCGCTTCTTTCTCAGGTTTCTCTAAGTGGAGAGGCCCCTGAGGATCTGAAGCCTTTTTTCCTTTTTCTATCGACTATGGATTACTATAATGACGAGATTTGATCGACAATTCCACATCTTCTTATTTTGTGTGGTTGACCATATTCATGATCACTTGATATCCATATGACAATGGTGCACTCAATGTTCCCCTTGTCGGTTGAAGGTGGAAGAGACAACCTTCATATTATTCCCGTGTGGGAAAGGATTCTTCAACAGAACAGGCTATTGTTTTTTTTGTTTCAAATTTATCAAGCTCTGAGCTTCTTCCATTTATGGGCACTAATGGGTAAGGTGATATCCACCACAAAACTTGCATTGTAACTTCACCATATTCTTCTCAGATTCCCCCCCTCAACATTCTTATTATCCTTTTTGTCGTTTCCCCCACTACCCTTCTTTCCCTTTCCTTTCTTTTTCTCTCCAGGTTTTTGAGGACCCTTCTGAGTCTTCGATTTCACAATGTGTACATCTGAGGAATGGGTGGTGGGGTGGTTGAGTCAAAGGTTGGACTAGCCTCATTTTGATGAATTGACTTGTTGCATCTGGTCAGAGACCAGATCTACAACTTTTCTTTGAGAGGAACTAACAATTCCATCGACATGTTGTCCTTAATTCTTTTTCAAAAAGTCAAGGGTTGACCGAGGTACATTAGGCATGATATCATAGAGCATTCCTGATTGAGAGTAACTTAACTCCAATTATTGCGCTCTAAAATTTTCATGTTCTTCTGTAAATACGCTTGGCGTTGCTACATCCTTAGAGATGTAAGGAAGTAACAACTTCTAGAACCATTCCAATAGAAACTCTAGTGGAACTATGGCTTTAATTAAACTCTTCCATCTCCTCCATTCTCAAATATGATCGAAAATGTGTGTATCCTTATCTTGTTCAAATTTGGCCAAAATATTTGTACCAACATCATACCAGACAGGGATTTGGAAGTGGTTAAGAAAAACCATGCCAATATCACCAAATGTTGTGTAATTGGACCTCTCAAGTTCTATATACCATTTAGTGGCACCCTCTGTGACACATGATCCTGTGGATCTTCACCACTATTTCCTTCAAATTTTGGTATATCTGAAGGTATTTTGGTGGGGACCGCATGCCAACTCGGGTCATGATGAATCAGGTCATTCATCATCTTAGAAAAATATGGAAAATGAAGAGTTTATGTAAAAGTTAGAGTAGGTTGTGTCATCGACTGATCAACAACTTGAAAACAAGCTCATGGATTGTAACTGGCACTAGGTTGCCATGAAGAGTTTGTTGATGGACCAAATCTTTGGGTAAAACCTTGTTAGATCTGGTTGAATGGAGGATAACCTCCACCCATATGATTCCCATATGAAAAAATAGGGTTGACCCTTGTCGACCCTCCTTATGAAAGAACTATTCCTTGTGTGGGGTTATACTGACTGAGAAAGGGGTTTCCCCTTGATGGCATCCCCTGCGAAGGAAAAGACCCTTGCATAGGATTCCACTGATCTTGGAAGGGGTTGACCCCTGCTGACACTGCATATGTGGTGAAAGGATTACTCCTAAATCCACTATATAATGTGAATGGAGTGTAAGTGGATGGCATTCTATCATATTGGACATCGCTACCTATAAAAGTGCCCCAACCTATGAAGGGGTTAGTTCCGCAAGATGGGAAATCCTCGATCCTGAAGGATGGGAATGATGGAGGAATATGAAATCCACCCCAAGGGATCGCTTGGTATGGAATTGAAGAACTCCCTGCACCAATGTTAGAAACTTGGGACGTTGACTGGGAGCCAGTCAACACATTAAGAATGCCCATTGACGACATATTGAATGAGAAAGAAATTTTTTTCGATGGAAATGGCATGGTTGCACTCATAGAAAGAGTCGAACCAATGAACAATGGAACAATGATTTTGATCGAAGCATCTATGGTGGAATAAACCACACTAATCATCATGTTAGAAACATCGGGAGGAAATATCTTGTTGGTGACTATTTCTAAAGTGGGAGTTGTAGGAACTCCCAACCCAGACACTTGTGGAGTGTCATCCATAGCTTCCCAGTGAAGAGGGATACTATCAGTAAAGTATGATATAGGAGGCAAAACTTGCACCACGGGTGATAGAAAATTTCCAGTTAGTGGGGGGTTAAATGTCGAAGCATATTCTTCAGCTCTGATATATTCAACAGTTACAACCTACAGTTCCAAAGCGTTAACTTCTGAGGTTTCCATAGCTGAGATATCGACTAGACTAGTTGGTACAAAAACACCAGATTGATGAAGATGACGCCTTAGCAAAGGCGGGGGAGAATTATTTCTAACTTTTTCTTCTTGTGGAATACCTTGTATTCTCCTCGATTTACGGGGTGGTTGATCAACCACTTTGAGTTGTCAGCTCTAGGTGACTATCCACATGTCATATTAAAGAAATATGCAATCATCAATTACACCACTAAACAAAATCCTGGAGGTAACAACAAACACAAACTATGTTTCCAATATCCCGGTTCAAGTGGATTAGGTCCTGAAACTGTAATAGTGACAAAGTAAGGAAGGGACCTTTTGAACGAAGGCACGAGTTGATTAATTCTCGTGGACCAATGAATGAAGGTATGAGAAACAATTATTTCGACCTCCACTTACCAGCCTTATTTGGTGCAAGTACCCCCACTTCGCGGGGCACCCTCCAACAATAATGAAAAGTGTGATATGAAATTTGCCCCAGGTACCACAAAAAACCCCTATAATCACCTCTAAGATCCATAGGAAGAGAAACTATGGTTACCAACTCGCATTCGGCATCCAGGGGAACAATCAATAGTCTAGATCGAATGTATGGGCAGGGTAACAAATCCTAAATCCTTGAAAGCACCACCTCTCACAAAGGTAAGGGCACTAACGAAACCCCCAATATACAATCTATCCACTACGATTGGTTAATATTTGGAAGGGCTATCTCCTTGGATCTCACTTATGTGACCTCATGCTTATCTCTTGTGTGAGAGGAGTTTCCTGACCACACCTATACGACAGTCGGATTTTACACTCCCTATCTCAAGCTCCTAAGTTTGTTTTGTGGCCTTGGATAAATTTACTCTCCAACCTCAATTAAGGCCCTAGACTACACTTGTTTGTGTATTCTATTGGAACAAAAAAAAATTAATAAATTTTATTTAGAGTTCGTTTTATTGGTTGTTACTTACTCAGAAGGATTATGGATAAAACTTAGATTATGTTTTGACATACCTACAGAAAAAAGTACTTTAAAAACACAAAGAAAATTGTGGTTTCTTCACTGAAAATTAAAAGTGCTAACAACGCTTCAGATAAAAAAAACTCTTCTTTTATACTTTTCAAAATGAAAGAAATATACTTTTCTTGTATGCAAGATTTTGAATCACTTTGCAATGCAACCTAAAATACTTTTTTGAAGGAAATGCAAAACAAAATGMAAAAAAATTGCAAACATGGTTTCTTTTATTTTATGGAAGGATATTATAACCAAAATCAACAACTATCAAAGCAAAATAAAATKCCTAAAGACCTAAGTTCTAGTAAGCAAGACTCCTTTCTTGAAAAGTTCAAAGGCAAGGGATCAAGAGAAAGGATAACAAACAATCAAGTTGTTTTTGTATTTTTTGTTACTAAAAGAAATGGAATGCAAATGAGATGCAATTTTTATTTTTCTTTTATGAACATAAGGAAGAAGGTAAAGAGAAATAAATTGAACAATAAAGAATCGATGAAACACAACAATGAAACCGAAAACTCATCCCAACTACACACGAATGAACTTTCGATCAACCTAAAGAACCTTATAACCAAAAGACTAACCTAACTAAAAGAAATATAGTTTATATGATTTGAGAGTTTTCAAAGACTTAACACAACAATCAAAGGAAAAATCAAACCCGGCAAGATCAAATTGCATTGAAGAACCAAACCATACCCTCCTAAAACTGAGAGAAAGGCTAAAAAAAAATCAAGTTCTTCCATAAATCCGCGACTGTGTACACTAGGACTGGTGGGCATTTGTGGGTCATACAAGGGAAAATCATGGATATATGTGATCATAAAGGGATGAAGAGCAGATGGATCAGTAAAAATTGAAAAATAAAAAATCCAATCCAGAAGGAGGCTTCTAGAAACTTGGAAAAAGTTTATAGATGGAAAATTCTTTGAAAATAAATCCTAGAAAACAGGAAACGTTACAGAAATAAAAGACAACAAAAGACACCCTAAGACCGACCCAAAATAGGAGAAGATATCCCTAGTATGGTCTCCAATTATGTTACAATATTTTTCCCCTGTGACCTTGGGTCATGTCACAACAAGGTGAGGCCATATGTCAAAGACACAACCTACCCTCACACACAACAATGCTATAAGAAAATAACTACTTTGAGGAGAGAAAGAGAGAAGGAGATAAGAAGAGACTTCACAACTTGTATCCTACATCTGATTTTGATCCTTTCTTCCACCTTTGATTTTTCTCCTGATCTCCACTAGTATCAAACTACAAAAGAATACCAAGTCTATGATGCAATCAGGTAGTTATGAATTCAAAGCATACATATAATGTGAAAAAATTTGAAGCAAACTAACATATATCAATAGATTGAATCAATTTACACATATATGGAGGGAAAGAGAACTCTTTTATTGAAAACAATATAAGTGGGTAGTTACAACTTGACTCTAACCGTTGACATTGCCTCGAAGCCAACTGCCCAGGTTCCTCCACTAGTCCTTCAAGCATCAACTCAACATGATGGATCTTCCTTCAATGACTCAAAAGGGATAGTAACACACCCTACAATCACATATGGGAGAGGAAGGAATACTGGAAAACAAGTTCCAGATCAGAGGGATGTTACTCAGAGGATCAAGGAAAAAAGGGAAGCTTGCAAATTCATCAGCATTATCTTGCGCCTAGGTTGTCCCCATCATTCATGCCCTCATAGGTTCCTTTATACCATTTTCAATAGGTTGATGTGGTTTAATTCGATTGTGTATGGTTCAAGGGAAGTTTGGGAATGAGCCCAACTGAAAACTCCACCCGAAAATGTGGAATATTTTATTTTTTCATATTTTTTTAGGGAATACGCGAGTTGCAAACTAGCAAGGTGCAGATATCTGTGGTTTTCACATGGAAGGCCCACATATGGCAACAAAAATGTTTTTTTTAAGATGAGTTTGATGAAGGAGGATGGGATTTAAGTTTGCAAGTTAGGGAAAAGGGCTAGGCCATCTCACAAATCCAATTGATGTAGAAATTTGTGGTATAACATGAAGAGGTACATTGAAGGAGATTTCCATGAGAAAGAGAGTATGGTTATGGGTGTGACAATGTACATTAGGGGTATTTTACAATGCTTGTGATGTGTGGGGTTTACCATGTATATGAGCTCAGGTGAGATATCATGACTGGTCGAAGGGAGGTAACTATGAGATTTCCTCTATGTCTGAGTGAGTACGTGCATGCTTTATTGTTGGTATATCAACCAATGACTTAAAAGTAAACTCAAAATTAACTACTGAAAAAACGAGTACTTCAAAGTTGATCAACATAGAAAATTGATAATTCCAATAGTGATGAGAAGGATCAAAGTATATATTATAAAAAAATCACAACTCTCCATTTTCCAACCATAATGTATATAGGGATTTGTGTTATAGCCCTAAAATTCCCTACTTATGCATACATGGCATTGGCCTTTCTACTTGCACAAATTTCCAAATCACTACTGAGGAACTCTATTTAAAAAACTATTTTTTGGATCACGTGTGCACCTTGTTGCACTAATGCCCACGTACATATGCTTGTTTCATGCTAGAAAACCCGTGTACATATGCTAGTTGCATAATAAACAACCCGTGTTTACCTTCAAAAGTTGCAAGGAATTCAGCGGAATTAATGGCCTATTGGAGGTTTCCCAACAATTTCACCTGTTATAGCTCGTCCCCAAACCGAATAACTATCCTTTTTTCATATAAAAGGAGGTCTTGGGGTCTCATTCCATAATAAAGCACGAGAACGGTGAGACTCTTCCCAAATCCCTTTCCTTCCTTGCCCAAGTATTTGCATCCTTTTTTGAGTTATTGCCTCAACATTCCCTCTCTAGCCCTTTTCTCCCATACAATCCCTTCCCTTCCCTTGAAGTAATCAGCTGATTGTGAGAGAAGGCATTTGGAAGGTGCACTTGGAGCATTGTTAAGAGGAGCCCGGACCATGTTCGCGGAGTGTCAGCCTGCAAAAGGTTGTAAGTTCCAATCTTTGAATATTGAATAAAAGAATCTTTTTCCCTATCCCAAATGATATCTTTATGCCTTTTATTTGGTTTATGCATAATGATTTATATATAACCCTAATTGATGAATAGAGATATAATATTGGTAGCCTTTTTTTCCTAATCATTGTTGTAGGTCAGCTTTGGGAGGAGACCAACATCTGAGGAAGCAATGAAGCTCAAGGAGGTCAACATTAAATGTTTGGACCAAAGGTATTGCTTATGACTTACTCTTCTATCATTTTTTGTTCATTTGTGTGGAAAGTTTGGGGTAGTGTAGGAATTAGATTGTATTTTAAGGGATTTCATTACTCTGTATATACTTAGAACCCTAGTATAGTTATAGGGGTATTTTCCAACTAGCATAATTGGTGACTCCACTAGGGAGTCTCTCTAGGGTTTTAGAGGGAGGTTTTTTGGGTTTTATTGGATTCTTGATTGCCTTTTGATTTTTAGTCAAGTTCACTGAGTCTTTTAAGGGTCTCTAGTCACCTTCAAGGTTCCTACCAGCGTTCCCTACCCATTCAGTATGCCTAGTATTTTTCTTTTTTGAAAAGTCTCATAGGTGTGCGTGCTCTGCTTTGGCTCAACCCACGTACATACACAACCTGCACAGTAGACAACCCGTGTACATATGTAGGTTGTTGATGTAACAACTCACGTCTTTGTGTCTTGAAAGTGTTTTTTAACAAAGAGACGTGTGTCTCTTTCCTGATAGAAGTTTAGGCTTCTCAAGGCTTTCTTGAACCTGTCAGAGTCTTTTTTTTTGGCCTTAGTTTGGGTTAAAGTTTCGGTTAACTTGTTTCGTTTTTTTCTTTTGTTTTCCCTATAGGTTTAGAGTGAACTTTCAATTTTTAGATCCTCCTTTGGTTTCTTGTTTGAATCCCTGCATTTTCGAAGTTGGTTTAGGGTCTCTATCAATCTTGGTTTATGTTTTCTCTTGTTTCTTGTTTCTTGCTTTGAAAAACAAAACAAAAAATCACTTTAGTTTTTCTTGTTAAAGCAGTTCGAAAAATAAAATTAAAAAATTATTTTTTTGCATTTAGTTTGGTAAAGAAGCCTAGGTTGTTTGTTTGCAGAAGAAAAGAGTTTTAGTTTCAAAGTTATTTCTTGATTTCCTGAAATACAAGTAGTTTTTCTTAGTCAAATGAAAGCACATTTTAGGAAACTTTCAATTACAAGATCTTGAAACATTGTTTAGAAAAGTTGAATTTTACAAAGGGTTTTACAAGCTTTGCTTTAAGTTTGAAGTATTGTTTTGCTTTCAAATGATCTAAATTTATCTTCCTTATTCATCCCTTCAAAGCACCATTAGTTGCACAAACATATCCTTTGCGTAAATCAAGCCTTAAAATTAATGCTTAACTTAAAATAAATTAGAATTTATGTTTGTAAGGTTCACCAACTAGTTTAGGCTTTTAGGGCCTTGAATTATGTGTGAATATGAAACTCTTCAAGGCCATTTTAAAACAAACATTAGAGTCTGAGATAGGGAGTGTCTTAAGTCCAGCATTGTAAGAGTTATTCGGGACCCCCCTCTAACATAGGGGATAAACACGAGGTCGCATGAGGAAAGGTAGAGCAGAAAACCCCTCCAAATTCGGACCGAACATAGTGGGGAGTGTATATTGTGGGTCTTTCTCAGAAAAAATATTGATCGCATTTTCGTACGGAGCTTCATGGACCTCGAATCCATTTGAGATCCTTAGTTTTCTTCTGGACCAATTGCATTCATCACCCTTGAAGGACTTCAGACTTATTATCCTTCTCATTACAATATCCTCGACTGTCGAATGTACCCGCCTGGTGACTGATTGCGAGCTGCAAACTTTGTTGCCCATATTTTACGAACTTACACATGTGACTGCGAGGGTATACCACGATACCTGGGTAGAATTTCGGATCGTGCTTCATAGAGTATACCCATAGGGTGCTTCCATGTTCGAGCTGCACTTACATCGGTTAGTTTCTATAGTGTCGATTGGTGTAACTTTCTTTCCCACTAGTTAGTCAACTACTTGATTTATCTTTAGGAAAATTTTAGTGTGTGTTTTGTGTTCCATGCTAGTCAAACCTTACTTTTTTAGTTGATCATTTCACAAAGTGGAAGATCAACAGCTTCGTCGATCGCGAAGGATTCAGGGCCTCTCACTGGTTACTTTGGAGCCACCTCCACCACCGTTGAGGCGAAGACTTGATAAATAATGATCGTTCAAAGCGATCGGGCCACATGAAATTGTGCCTGAGCCTACTCTGAGAGGATCCTTTCCGACATCAGAGGAATATATCATTTCTGACCTCGAGACCGAAGGTTTTAGGCCAACAAATCCTTCAATCATCGACTTGTCGGTGCTGCTCCTAATCCAGATTGTCCCTCTTGAGGTGACATCTTCTGAGTGCCAGTTTGTTCAGTGAGCGAAAATGGAAGAAAATGATGTTGCTTTGTCAAGGAGTCCCCGTACTCCCATTACAACTACTACTAGAGGGGGTATCGTACCTCTCCTCCTACCTTCACCTCTAAGGACTACAATTGTCCTGACACCCATGATTTTGGGCAGTGGTTTGATCCCTTTAACAGCTTCGACCACTATTTCTTTCACTCATAACACAACAAGTTCTCCCTTCTCATACGGGATGCCTGACTTTGACAAAAATTTAGTTCTTACTTACTCTACTTTAAAGACCATAGGTCTGGGGGAAGGGAGCTCTAACACTCCTTTGCAAGGATCAGTCATAGGAACTACTGCCCCTTTTAATGCTATTCCTTACGGTGGGGGTCATATACCTCCTCTGTCCCCTTCACTCGGTGGCGCTTTTCAACAACCAATTGGTCCTAACACTAATTATATCTTGTTTAGTGGAGGCAGTTTGGAACCTTCATCCTAGAAAACGTAGGTGGGATCTATGTCGTTCTGTTTGTTTGGTGTGTTTGGGAACAATCACTTTTCTTTAGTCTCTTTTACGACTAGGGAAACCTCATCTTTGGTCAATAGAACCCAGTGCAAGGTACCATTCCTTCACAGGGAGCAATGATTGGAGTATACTCCACACATGGTATTTGGAATCCTTGGAAAGGCTTGTTTCCCTTGAAAGGGATGTCGGTCGGGGCAACCCTTTCCATACTCAATGGAACCCTGGGAAAGGTTATGTACCTATGCCATGAGGATTGGGTAGGGCCTTCCCCGACCAAGGTCCTTGGATCATGACACTGGGATAAATCCATGAGTAGGCTATGTCTTCCAATTTCGGGAGTCAGCCTATGATGCAACAACAAACACAATTTCCTTTTGTTGGTCAAGGTCATGGTTTCTACCAAAACCCTGGCCAGCAATCCAACTTTTCTTGGAAACCTGGTTCTAGTCAAACTCTAGGGCCCTATTTTCCTGTAAATACTCCACAACCAAAACTACCCTTTCTAGTAACCATGCATTTGCTAGACTTTTCGATATTATTAAACGACCCGATCAGTCATGATCTGTGTTGGCCCCCCATGCCGACTAAGTTTCCTTTGAATATTCCAAAATTTGAGGCCAAGCCTAGCGAAGATCCAGGTGATCATGTGACTACCTTTCACTTGTGGTGCTCATCAAATCGTTGAAAGACAACTCCATTCCGTTGTGCCTTTTTCAACACACTCTTATAGGGGGTGTTGTGAAGTGGTATATCGATCTCGACAACTCGAAGTACTCTTACTTTAATGACCTGGCGATGGTTTTCTTGAACCATTTCCAATTTCCAGTGAGATATGATGTCGAAACCCAGTTGTTGGCCAACTTCGAGCAGACCAAGGTCGACCATATCTCGGATCATATCAGAGAATGGTGGCAAAGAAAGAGCTTGATTAAGGTCAAGACCCTTCCTTCTTTCTTGCTTGAGTGTTTATTGAATTCTTGGGTTCCTTGCATGTCCAAAGATGTAACAATGTTTGCGGTGTTTTCATATGAGGAGGCTATTATGAGAGCCCAGCAGCTAGAACTGATTTACTCTTAGTCTAGCATGCTCTACGATATCTTACCTGATGTGCCACAGTCTACTCTCGATAAGGCCAAACAAAATTATGGGCCCCACGTTGATGGTATAGTGGGCTCAAAACAAAGAAATTCCATGGATCTGTTGTTAACATCAAATCTTAGGTTCAAACAAGAAAAAATGTCACCCTATTACCCGCAATAGAATGGTCAGGATGAAGCCGTGAATAAGTCTCTCAAGACTATTCTTCAGCGGATGATTAATTCAGCCAAGTCAAATTGGCATTTGAAGTTGTATTCATGGTTGGGGGCATATCGAACGTCTGTAAATATTTCTGCTGGTTTTTCACCTTTTCAAATTGTATACAGGTTGGAATCAGTCTTACCCATTGAGTTTCAGATCCCTTCTTTAAAGTTGGCAGTGGAGATACTGCCCAACACTACACCACTTGAGGAATGTCTTCTATATCTCGAGCAGTGTCATGATGCAGCCTTGGCTAACGAGACTCATAAGAAATGAGTCAAGTGTCAATCTGATCGGTTCGTTCACCCTCATATTTTCTATGAAGGTGATCTTGTCCTGGTATATGATCAAGACAAATATCCCCTAGGGGAAGGCAAGTTCAAACCCATGTGGTTTGCACCTTTCATTGTGAAAGAGGTCTTAGAGAAGGGTGCTTACCATCTGGTTGATTTTGATGGAAATGCTTTAGTGGAGCCTAGAAATGGGCTCTACCTTAAGAAGTACTACTCTTAGGTTGGTCACCTGGGTGGCTTCTTGTATATATGTATAGTCTCTTATACATTTTTGTCTTTTTTGTCTTGTGGACGCGTAGTTATTTTTGTCTTCTTTTTCACTATGCAGATGTCAAGTGAATAAGAGGTTTACTTTGGGTTTGCGAACGGTGCTAGCCGACAAACTCGGAGGCTTTCTTCCACAACTTGGGTGATTTTCACACCTGGAGTCCAGTTGCTATCTTCCAGAGGTATTTGTCTAAGTGATGCAACCAATAATGTTGCCAACTACAACGCAGTGATAGAATTTCTACATGATTCTTTGTCACGTGGAATTTCTCACCTTCGGGTTTACTTAAATGCTCAATTGGTTGTGTCCCAATTAAATGGGGTTTACCGTGTTTATGATCCCACTCTTCATCAACGATTCCTTAGGGTACATCTCTTAGAACGATATTTTTATTTTATTACTTATATTCATGTTCCTAGGAGATTTAATCATTAACAGATACTCTAGCTAATCAAATTTTAGATTGGCATGTTTCTCACATGTAAAAAGAAAATCACACACATACACATATAAATACATTTGTAAAAAATGTTATCCATAAAACAAGAAATATGTGTGTGTGTGTGTGTGTGTGTGTGTGTGTGTGTGTGTGTGTGTGTGTGTGTCGAGAATATAAGTGCCATGAGTACAAAAGTGGGCATGAAAGCCTCAAAATTCATCGGTATACATCATTGGGCTTAAGCCCTCAAAATACATAGTACAAAAAGTTCCCTCGGCATGTAACTGGTCTGACGCTATCTAAGGTCTAGGCCTATTGGCCCTTCTATAGTGAACAATGACATTCGCAAGATGCCAGAATAAC
The DNA here is from genome assembly GCA_010110895.2 of Picea sitchensis. Taxonomy (NCBI): domain Eukaryota; kingdom Viridiplantae; phylum Streptophyta; class Pinopsida; order Pinales; family Pinaceae; genus Picea; species Picea sitchensis. Next base: position 14,716 of record SNQJ01S0188049.1, on the reverse strand, counting down.
TAGACCCAGGTCTGAGGCACCCCTACTACATGTGGCTACATATTTGGGGGGAGATCCTCGATCTCAGCCATAGGAACGACACGAGTGAGAGCAGTAAGGTTCCTCTCCGCTCATCATAGGACTCTGTCAGCCTCTTCGGTTGGGGGTCCTCCCATAGTTGTCGATCCTCCTGATGTTGTTGGTCCTGCCTGTGGGAGAGGACAATGCCTAGTCCTGGTGAATTTTTTCAGTCGAACATGCCCCACATATGTACATAACAATTTCACAAGTTATTACTCTGACACACACATAAAAAGGATATATATGAAAATTCAAAAATTCAAAAATATAAGTTACCTATCTCACCATGCTCTTCGACAGGAGGCACAGGCATGTCTACATCTCTGAGGAAGCTAATCCATACATAGGTATAATCCTCTATAACTGGGATCTTGTTATAACCCTATAATTCATAGGATCATCTGTTGACTGGAAATTTTTCACTCTGGGTGTATAGGTTTGCAAATAATATTTCATCTCTGCAAATTATTTTCAAGGGAAACAGTGCACAAAATCCACGT
>SNQJ01S0188049.1:0-14146 GCA_010110895.2 Picea sitchensis | reverse complement strand
ATCAGAAGCTAAACTGGAGATTTTGGCCAGTGCCATGGAAGAGATGATGCAGAGGATCAACAGGAAAGATGAGCTTGTTGCCCAAAGACACCATGTTCCAATGATTTCAGAGAAAGAAAAGGTCATTGTTCCCAAACATTTTGATGTTCATCCTTGGTTCCATGGTTTGGATAATGATTCTTTCATGTATTCAATTCACAACACAGTCAAAGATGAAGCTCCATCTCAATTTGCAGAGGAACAACCAACTGATATGATGTGCATGTTTGACGACATTCCTTACTTGGATTGTCCACCCAAGTGTGATCAGTATGATGATGAGCATGAGGCTGAAATAGAGGTGGATTGTTCAAAGAAATCAGCAGCATGTCATTGGCAGGAAGAAGATCATTTACAGTTCAGATACGACAATCAACCCTTGCACAATAGTCATGACAGCGATGAGGAAGAGACAAAAAATTTCAGAGTAAGGGAAAAATCTTTGCCCTTATGTTTCTCTTCTTTTCAATTTTTGAGAAGAAATTGTAAACAAGTTGGCATTGGTAAAGAGGGAGGATGTTCCGATCAACTAGGTAAAGATGCTAGTGTTGATGTGGAGGTTGTTCTAAACCCATAATCACATCCCTTGACCTACATTGATTTTCAAATTCTTGATGGAAGCTTAGAGTCTGAGACAAATTATGAGTTAATCCACAATAACTCTGTACCATTGTGCTTTAATTCATTTCAAGTTTTGAAGGAGACTCTTGGACAAGTGTTGAAGGATAAATACTTAAAAGGTCAGGAAATTTCATTTGAATCAATGTAGCAGTCTTGTCAGTCTTTTTAGGATCCAATAGTCGATCGGTTGGATGGCCTGTGTAGTCAAAACCATTATTCATTCACCAGTCATGAGATAAAAAGATGTTATGACATTGACATGATCAAGCAGTCAGTTACAGGGGTGTGTTCAGCAGAAGTCACATTACAAATCCCATCAGAGCAGTTGCAACCATGTCAGGAAATGCATGAGGATGAAAATAATATAGTTACAGTGCCAAAGCATGTCGCTCACTTGGCAGAATCCAAAAATCAAGGAACATGTCATTTCTACCTTGATCCTATAGCTACCTATATGGAGAATTTTTTCACTATAGAGCCTCAATCTATCTTTGGCAGTACTTTTGTTCTTCAAGATTGTCGGGGTCTTTGTTGTAAAGATCAATCATGTTTTCAGCAGCGGCCATTACACTTTGCAGTTTTGAATCTATGGGTAAAGGGTCAAGCTGCGCTTTTCACTGTTCTAACGAGCAATCAAGCAGTCCACTGGTCTCAGAAGCTACTTGATTGGCTTCATTGGCATTTTTGTATTATTTGATTTAACAAAATTGTCAGTAGCATAGGGTAGGTAGGAGAATGTGAATAAGCTCATCATTCCGAGCATCTCTTTTTCAGCAATGTTCATTTGAATTGGTTTCAGTTGCAAGATCAAAACAGGTACAGGTTGCAGAATAAGATTTTGGGATCAGCCCAATGGATAAAGCATCGGTCTGCATGTTCATAGGTCTGTGGTTCTTGACACCTCCTGAAAGAAGCTTCCATCCTCAGGTGGAGCCACTATTATAACCCTATAATTCATAGGATCATCTATTGACTGGAAATTTTTCACTCTGGGTGTATAGGTTTGCAAATAATATTTCATCTCTGCAAATTATTTTCAAGGGAAACAGTGCACAAAATCCACGTAATGCATGTATCCTAAGTTTTGAGAGAAAATATGACTTTGCGCTCACAGAGTAAAGATAGCGCATAAATGAACAGTTGAGAAGCTAGCGCTAAGATCTACGGTTCACAAGTTTTTCCGGACCCCCTCGACCGTTTTACCTTTAACGGTGGGGGGGGTCTGGAATGGATTTTTTCTCTGGCGGGCCCCCTCTCTATACGTGTCATCCATCATTTTCGCTCGATCCCATCACCTCTGCTGCATCCTTCATCCACGTTGCACCACTCGTTCCCTTGTCTTTTCGTCCCTAAGCCACATCTCTCCCACCACCCATTCACAAATAAATAGACTTAGGATTAAAGAAAAAATAACAATAAGTTAATTAAATTAAATAATAGTAATGTTAGTATAGTTAGAATAGGTTAAATTAGTTAATAAATAACTAATTAATAATTAATTATTTATTAATTAATTATTAATTAAGTTAAAAATCTAAGTTAGTAATTAGAATTAATTAAATAAAACAAATTAAAAAAACAAAACATATAAAAATCAAACACAAAAATTAAAAATTAAAAACAAAATATAATAAATACATAATAAAACAAATATAAGAATTTAAAATATAAAATAACTAAACAAAACATAAAACAAAACGTAACACATAACAAAAACATATATTAAAATAATATTAACAAAACAAAAAACATAAAAATAAACTACCCTAAGTCCTACCCACCCCCTACCTCAATGCACATTCATTACATCAATCAAATAAAACAAATAAATCAACGGATATAAAACATTCTAGACCCCCCTTCACCATCCGATGTTTAACGAGAGGGGGGTCCGGAATGATGGTTTCCCAATATCACCCCCATCCACATGTCTCCTCCACAATCCAGCGGACCCCCCCCCCCAAAAAAAACCGCTTACCACCTCAGGGGGTGTCCGGAATACCACCCAACACGAAAAAAACCGCTTTCGCAGCATTTTGACTAGTCAACTTTTAAAGAAATTTTCGGGCATAATAATTCGAATTTTGAAAAAAAAAGAGAGGTTTGTCTCCGTAACGGGATGAAGAACAAAAACCTCTCTCAGTTTTTTCACAGGTGGTACGAGAAGGGAGAATCAAAGCCATCTTCGAGGCCCTTTTTTCAGATTTTTGGTTTTTCTGTTACAGTACCGATCTTGCAAGAGCTGTTATGGCCAGCTGGAGGCGAATTTGGCGAAACCGAAGGAGGTTTTTGTCCATCACATGCCCATATATAATAAAATCCTTCATTTTTTTCCCAGGTGTCAGCGTTGAGGAGAAAACGATGTCTGTTCGGACCCCTTTTTCACAGAAATTAGGCCCATCTTTCATGGCAGGCAGTTCCAGATTTGGTGGGATTTGTATCTATTTTTGGCCGAGGCGGTTAAAATCGACTCTAAAAACTTGTTGGGGGATCTCCCCTATTTATTCAGAGATGATTTTTTATGTAAATGTTGATCAGTCAGGGAACCAGGATGGAGTTTTTGTAAAGCATCTCACTGAGCTTTTTGTATTTTCATCATTTCAATAATACAATCTCAGCAGCTACAGGATTCATGTGTCATTTTTGGTGGTGATATTTTCCTCATTCACTGTAATTTGTTTTTGTTGTATTTCTTAAGTTATTCATACTCTTAATTATGCAAATAAGTTCGAAGAATAGAATTTGTTGAGACATACTATGTTTCTGGCTTTGACATAATTATCGATGTTTTCTCCTCAAAGGTTAATTTCAGGATTCTTGATTGCCCTGTCATTGCCTAGTCCTCTCATCTTTCTCCTCTAAATCCAAAATCAAACTCAAAGAATCCACCAAGAGTGCCTACCTTTCCCTGTAGTGATGTCTGTAGAACTTGTTTTTGATTGAGCTTCAGATTGCGACTCCATTGCCCATGGTTCCTTTTTCTCTGCTCTTACCAATTAAAAAATCCAAACTTTGAACCCATTAACTAGCCTAATATTCTCTTCAAACAAAGTTATATCAGACAGAGAGATCCCTCTCTGAGTCTTGGAGGGCTATATCCAAGACTCGAAGCGGTTTTGATGTTTCCTCTGTGACTTCCATCACATCCTTGGGAAAATTACAGAGCGCTAACAGATCTGGCGTGCCTACCAGTTAGAGAATTTGTTGTCAAAGGCCTCTATAGTCCTTCCTCCACCCTATCTAGGCAGTAAAACTACCCACCTTCTCACTGCTAGGAAGGAGGCTCTATGCCCACATACTGTCTCTCGGGGACTGAGACTGGGAACCCTCTCGAAGAAAAAGGAACATAATATGGTATCAAACCCGAAGTTCTTGTTGGTACGCCTACAACACTCTGTGAGTTATCTCTTCATGCATACTAGCATGGTAGTACTCCAGTCAAATATTGTCGCCTCCAAACACTGAACTGCACAGTGCATATGTGTGTGAGAGGCCTGATGGAGTGTTGTGGATCCAGTAATCCACCCGATCAGGAGTAGAATTACTTGTAGAGAGAGGTTGGTGATCTTGTGAATCGACACTTGAGAAACCACTTTCTCAGTACCATCCTCATAATGCATGTTGATATAGTCCTCGATGTTGAACGACCTCGGAGGAAGGGTCCTCAAGTTGATCAGTTCCCATCTTCTGGAGAGGATGGTCAGGAAGTAAATATCATTTGTAGTCGGGTTCAGTGATTGACCCTTCAGCATGAAAGCTTCTGCATCAGGATGCCAATACTCCACAAGAGCATTAAACAACCTCGGTTGTGACCTCATAAATGGACACTGGAGGAATTTCCATAAGCCACACTGTTTTAGTGAGGTGATATCCATAGGGTCCTTCTCGACCAAGACATCTAGCTCCTCATTCTCTCTCTCCCTCCAATGAACATACATCCTGTCACATACAAAAATTTGGAGAGGGATTAATGCTTGTGTTTTCTTTTTTCAATATAAAAGGAGGTGTACACGGGAGGTTGACTACATAGTCGTGTATGTACTTGGGTTGTTTATTACTCTGCCCGAGTACATACGTGGGCTGGCCTTGGACATACTACATACACACAGATGCAACCCTTTTATAAGGGTGCATGCCTACCAAACTCAAAACTAAATACACATGAAGAAATTGAAATGCAAGAGGAGGGAAGTTATACTTACTTGGTCCAAGTAGGAGGGTTTTTTGTCCATCGTAGCTCCAAAAATTCACTCTTTTAACGAAGGGGTTTTTTTACTTTGTTGTTAATTTCCAATTTGCAATGGTAAAAATGAGTTTTCCACCTCTATGTATAGAACTTTTTGGCTTTTTTTGCCCTTTTTTCATCCCCTTTTTCACTTTTCTTGGCTTGGTGGTTGCTCGAGTTCACTTTTGAATTATCTATTAGTCGTTCTAGTGGAATTCTCCTTTTGGTTTGGTAATTATTTTTTGGGATTGGTTACATTTATGTCATCCCTTGGTAAAAGTCATTTTTTCCAACTTTTTGCATATAAGTTAGGTTTTCACTCCCAACTTTCTGCATCTCGTTGTATTTTTTTCTTTTCCATAGCATCGACCCCATTGAAGTGCGACACAAAACCTTCTTTGCTTCTTTATAAGTGTCGTAATTAGGTGGTAGATCCTACCTCTACATGGATTCCCTAGGTAGATCCTTTGCTGCATTTTTGCGTCCATGCTATCAGTTTTGACTATAGGCTTGGGAGTCCTTGATTAGTCCCATCATGATTACATATCGAAGCCTCATTCTTCTTGCTAATCATCATTCTTGGCCTTACCCTCGAGGCTCCCTAATGAGAACACTTTGTTGTCTTTCAAGCTCGCTTTAAAATTCGAAAGCAACATCCAACGAGATTGTATTTATTCTTTTCGATATCGTCTCGATTACTTGAGAAAAGTAGCCCCCTGGAGTCTTCTTTAATCTCTTTTAGACTCTCTAAAATTCAAAGTATTGTCAAGCGATCTTGTTTCCCTTCATGCTCACCAAACTTTAATTTTAAGGCACATCTATCCAGCGGTAGTTTACCCATTTTTCGGTACGGATGGCTAATTTTACAAACAAAGGTATGCTCTAGGAACTTCGGTTCACTAGAAGAGTATTCTCAGGCGTAATTTTAACCCTTTTTCAGGCCTGAAGAACTAAATTTTTGAAAAAGGAACATTCTCCTTGGTTTTGGTTTATCACCTTTTTCGGGCCTTGGAGATTACTTACAAAAAAGGAACCCCCCGGAGTCCATAGTTAAGCTCTTTTCAGACTCCTTAAAATTTAAAATATCGTTGACTGACCTTGTTCCTTCACACTCATTAAATTGGTCTGGAAGAACATCTACTTGGCATGAGTTTAACCCTTTTCCAACCAATATATTATTGCGGGAAAAGGTATGCCTCGAGAGATTTGTCTTGCTGTGAGAGTTCTCATCGGTTACTTTTATACTTTTTTAGGCTAAGGAGACTAAACTTAGAAAAAGGTTGTGAGTCCATAGTTAAGATCTTTTCAGACTCCTTAAAATTGAAAATATAGCCGAGTGATCTTGTCTTTGTCACACTCGTTAAAATGGTTTTGAAAAGAAGTATTTTTGGTGCAAGTTTAACCCTTTTTCGAGCCAATTGGACTAACTGCGAAAAAGGTAATCCCTGGAGTCTTCTTTAAAGTTTTTTCAGACTCTCTAAAATGTGAAAAACCACTGAGATTTCCTTCTCTGGACTCGTAAAATTTACATGGAAGGACTCTTGTTGTGTCATGCTTAATCGCATTGTGGGTCTCATCTTTGCATCTTTGGCCTAATTTCGGCTCCATGTTTCTCTCAACTGAATCTTTGAAGCATTCCTTATACGCAATCCTTGTAGCACGTTTTGCCTCTATGATCCGACACCTTGACCCATGGAGGAATTTTCCCCAAGTGTCCTTATCCTGCACATGTCTCCTCACCTTGAGAATCAGTATGTTCCATGCGCTTGGAACCAGTTTACTTTATCACGACACTTGTTCCTCCTTTGTAATGTAGCATTCTTTTATTCTTTTTCAAGCTCATTAAAAAATTGAAAAAGACAAAAAAAAAATCAAATATTCCAAAAAGAGGGGACAGGAAATAGACATTATTTTTTCGGCAGCAAAGAAAGTCGCCCTTGGAAAAAGAACATCCTTTTGTTTGTTCATCAAGCATTGGGATCTAGTATGACCTTAGGAATTTGTTCTTGCTACATAGAGTTGTGTCCTCCTCCGTTTGGTTACTCTTCCAAACATATGGAGAGTTTGTGGTGCCTCCTGCATCACCGAATTATGTCAATGTTACACTTCCTGAGTCTTATCATCTTTTGTGATTTTGTCCAAGGGAATTTTTATCCAACCTGAGTCGACCTTTCTGCAGTTTGTCTCTTGACTTTCATGAGTCGGCCATCTCGAGAGTCAAGTCAAGTACAAATTCAAAATCAAAGAAGTTCTTTGTCTGGTCATCGCGATCCTCCAGTATTTTCCCAACGACTTGTCGAAGACCTCAAAGTAGTGAGTCTTACACTCCCATTGTACTCTTACCTAAGTTTTGAATGTCTTGAAGTTTTTTCTCGAGCTATGAAGTCTTCATCTCTAGCCGCAGGCATCATTAGCTTCTTGAAGATGAATATTGAACTTGTATATCTTCAACTGATTTTGAGATGTAGATCCATTGTGTATTGGTCTCAGATACACTTTATACATTTATATGACATGGATCTACAGTGTACTTGATTTTCATCCATGATCAGTTCATCCCGAGCATGGGTATGCCCACCTCAGAGAGATAATTGTTATTTTGCAGATGGCACCTCCCAAACTCTGGTCTCGGGCTCACTCAACTTTGTGCATTCTCATTGGTAAAAGATATTGTAATGTATTTCATCCATTAGTTTCTCTTCTAACCTCATACATTAGGAGGCATCTGTTATAGCCCTAAAATTCCCTACTCATGCATACATGGCATTAGCCTTTCTACTTGCAAAAATTTCCAAATCACTACTTAGGAACTCTATTTAAAAAACCATTTTTTGGAGCATGTACACGCCCTGCTGCACTATTTCCCATGTACATACATTTGTTACATGATATATATCCCACGTACATATGCTAGCTTCATAATAAACATCATGTGTTTACCTTCAAAAGTTGCAAGGAATATGACATAATTAACGGGCTATTGGAGGTTTCCCAACCATTTCACCTGCTATATCTCGTCCCCAAACCAAATAACTATCTTTTTGTCATATAAAAGGATGTATTGGGGTCTCATTCCATAATCAAGCATGAGAATGGTGAAACTCTACCCAAATCCATTTCCTTCCTTGCCCAAGTATTTTCATCCTTTTTTGAGTTATTTCCTCAGCAATCCCTCTCTAACCCTTTTATCCCATACAATCCCTTCCCTTCCATTGAAGTGATCAGCTGATTGTGAAAGAATTCATTTGTAAGGTTCACTTGGAGCATTGTTAAGAGGAGCCTGGACCAGGTTCACAGAGCGTCGGCCTGCAAAAGGTTGTAATTTCCAATCTTTGAATATTGAATAAAAGAATATTTTTTCCCTGACCCAAATGATATATTTATGTATTTTATTTGGTTTATGCATAATGAATTATATCTAACCCTAATTGATGAATAGAGATAGAATATTGGTAGCCTTGTTTTCCTAAGCATTGATGCAGGTCAGCGTTGGGAGGAGACCAACATCCCAGGAAGCAACAAAGCTCGAGGAGGTCAGCATCAAACGTTTGGACCAAAGGTATTTCTTCTGACTTACTCTTCTATCATTTTTTTTTCATCTATGTGGAAATTTTGGGGTAGTGTAGGAATTAGATTGTCTTTTAAGGGAGGTCACTGCTTTGTCTATACTTAGAACCCTGGTATAGTTATAGGGGAATTTCTCGCTAGCAATTTGTGATGTCTAAAAATTTCAATTTTAGATATAGCCACATTTGGTTTATGATAAATCAATATGTTAGAAACTTTAATTTATGGTTTAACTTGTGGAGAAGTCATTTTTGTAAGGAAATCACAAGGAAGTGATGTGTCATACTAACATTATAGTTGATTGTTTGCATGGTGAGTATGCTTGTGGTTTTTTTTATTACACAATGTTGCACCGTGGTTCAAATAATTCGCAAGGTACAGACATGAGTGGAACATTAGAAGTGTTTCCATTATCACCTAGGAAAACAATTTATTTTTTTTAGTGAAGGAAGTAGCTATCCAATTTACCACTAGTTAAAAATATCAAGCAATTTATGGATTAGGTGGTTACTCAAAGTTAATTCCATATTTGATTTGAATATGTGTTTAGGGGTGTTTATATCATTTATCAAATTATTATCCAATGAAAAATGATATCCAAACACTACAAATCTAAAAATTACTAGTGGTTGTTGCAAAACTTGTATGAAATATTAAAAAAAATGCAACAATAGACAAGTTACAACAACAATCAACTCTAACCCTTTAAACATGTTATAAACAAGTAAAAATTAAGGCTAAAACAATGGATAAAACTAGGGTTTAATCAATTAGCTAATTCTGAAGATTAAAAGGCATGTAACAATCAAAAATGCCAAGACATCCAACCTCAATATCGTTGTAATATAAATCAACAAGACAATTTATGACAATAAATGATTTTTAGGTTAATCACATGCACAAATACCAAGACCTCTAGTATTTTTTATGGCTGGAAATGTATGTAAATTGTTATAAAACCCTATATTTACTTTAAAATAAAAATAAAAAGGTGAAATTTGGACTTAATATTGACTAGATGGAAGAAGAATAGTGCCTACTATTTTTGGGGGGTATATTGGGTCGACAAAGGACTCCCTTAAGAATATGTAAGTATAACTAGGGTGATAGTTAATGTTATCCAATACAAACCTTAACAAATCCATCTAGTTCCTTACAAATTCCAATATAGTTCAAGGGAAGATACTCCACTAGTAATCTTCCAAGAGTTATGGAGAAGGGAGTTGTTCAAGAAATACACAAAGAGAGTGCACCAAAACTAGTATAGAAGTACAACTACACTCAAAATCATTCATAAAAAATATCCATAAGATCAAGTAAGACCACTTACTCAATAAATTGATTCATCTTCAAAACCCTGGCCAAGAGCATCCATGAAATTTGAAAGACAAACCACAAGACACCATCCTCAAGAAGTCACTCTATTTATCCATCCATAGCAAATATAGAAGAGAATAAGTAGACAATTAATGATCTCCACAAGTTCTAGAAATTATTCCAAATGTGAACTACTTCTCTTATTTATAGGAGAGATCTAACATCCTTCTCATTATAATAATAATATTTTCCTAGCATCAACCCGAAGAAAATACAAAAAATTATTTCTCTTCATAATCCCTAGAGATAAGGTCATAATACATAAAAATATCCATGATACAACAATGTCTGAGTCAAAATACCCCCAACGATGCTCCCAAAATGAAGTAAAAATGCTCAAATTCCAAATTTCCCTCCATAAATGCATGACAAAGTCACACATGTGGCATGTGTGGAATTCCAAGAGTGGATGGCTCACTCAAATGGTGTGAAAAGGCATGTGTATGGGTTCCAAACTAAAATGTTCCCTCCAAAGGGTGAAATGTTTCATCCACCAAGTGCAACGTTCTCTTCAAAAGATGCAACGTCCTCTACAAAAGGTGTGACATCCTCAAAGAAATTTTGACGACCTCATAAGAAGTGGGACAACCTCCATCAAGTGTGAAAGGGGCATCCTCAACGTCCTCCAAAGGATCAAGTCTCAATTCAAGTCATATACATACAACGTACATCATCCAAGGAGGGGATGAAGTGATACAATGTAGCCATCAATATGGAGACATGTACACAAGTCCAACACAACACAAAAAGTGAGTCATGTCAAATGTAAATTCCATTAGGTATATCACATTTATCATCATCTTCAAACTTCACAACAACTCATAGAATTCATACAATTTTTCAAGTTTAGGCATGGGAGGGTCATCATTATCCCTTATTACATGTGCTATTACCTAAGCAGGGAAGTATTTTTTAAGAAACCAAGTCGTAACACATAGTCATGTGAGGCTATGTAAGATATTCATCCATATGAGTGCCTTTGGAATGAGGAAGTGCTTATGCATTGATTTTCCATTTGCTCGACATTGTGTCTTTCCAAACCCTTTTTTCCCTTTTTATTTATCCATTTAAACTTTTCCAACTTTTGACTTTTGTTTTAATTTATTTATTCCTTTTTTGGATATGCATCATCACATAGGACTTGGGGTGATGGCCTCATAGTGAGGGGACATTGCTCATGCTTTTTTTCCTTTGGTTTCTGACATTTCTTTTTTTTTCATTTTGATCTTCGATTATTGATTTTTTATTTTTCCTTGTATATCTTGCTACATCAATCTCGATCATTCAAGCTCCTTCTTCGCATCAGATTGTGAAGCATGAACCTATATGTATGAAATATGACAACCAATCCAATATCAGGACAAAAAAAATCAAGAAGGATGGAAAATGTTAAGTATGGGTTAGGATATGAACACACTACACCTCTCAAAGCCCCCTAGTAGTACATCGCTATCAAAGTTTGACGACACTTATCTAGGAGATGATGATGACCACCAAGGTGAAACAAGAAAAAATGCACAAATTTAAAGCATCATGATCCATTATCTGACTCAACCAATGGTCACTACTTTCATGTCAAATGCATAAGGCATTATCACTTAATATGAAGAACTAAAATAATGTATCTCGTGTATGTCAAGCACCATAATTATCAAACGTGAGTGAGTTGAGAATAATGTGTAAAACATATCTGGTCATGTGTCTATGGAGAACCATGGATCTCATCTTTGGAACTGTTGCGTGTCATAAGGACCATAGGAGAAAAATATCATCTAGTTACCCATATACATTAGTGGGTAACATATGGCTCCAACATGGGGACATGTGCTCACCGTATAGCACATGAGAACCTCAAAAATCTTTGGAATTGCAAAAATTGCACTTTGTATCAATCCTAAAAATCCTGCTATGTATTAACATAAAACCATTAGCAAAAAAGGGAAAGGAAATACAATCCCCCTAGTATATGGAAAATATAAATGAAATGAGGGAAAAAAATATTTATTTCATCATATATATACATATTTTTATTTTATTTTTTCAGACAAGACTAAATCAAAATGCAACTAACTATAAATGCATAAAATCAAGCGATAACTAAAAACAAGTAAGCAAGGAAGTACAATTAAGATGCATAACAAAAGCACACAAAATGACCTACAAATATCCTACTCTAATCTTCTTGAAAAAATAAAGTGCTAGGGATAATCATACAACTAATGAAGCCACCTTATCATCGCATCGATGTCAAACGTTCTACCCTTTTTATTATTTAAGAACCAAAATAAGGATATATCAAGTATAAAGTGATCAGAAGTTAGTACAAAAATTACAGCATTACCAAACATAGAATCCAACTCATGATGATGAACAAGAGCAACAAAATCATGTCAATATTGTCATGTGCATCTACAAGATTTCTCTATCCATCTTTGATAGGGGTTGCAATATAATCACGATTGTTAATCCTTTCTACAAGTGAGGCCTTCATGATACAACCCTTGCATCTCAAAAGGTTGACCCACATAATTCAATAAATGTCCTTGTTGTTTTTCATGTATGGTGTCACTCCCCAAGGCTTGATATGGAATCATAAGAAATCTGAAAAATTCCTCATGGTTTCTCGAAAAAGACGTGGATAAAAAATGGGGTGTAAATTCAAATCTTGAAAAAATAAATTGCTCCCAACTTAGGGCGTGTTTCCCTTATATATTTGGTTCGAAATCCTATAACAAACCACAAATTGAAAACACTTTTGCTCCATAGATATTTCAACACCCAAAACATATTCCCAGTTGTATCTACAATGAAATATTGGAGAAAAGATGAAGAAAAATATGTTTGGTAATTTCTTCTACAAAAGCTTGCAAACCTCATGCCATTTACAACCATAAAAGGGTCCTTTAACATTGATTTTTCATGCAAAACTTCTTCAAAATTGAGAGGAAGTTATGGTTGAAAAATTTATGCATTTTCACAATTGAAATCACATCCATTTGACTGCAAAAAAAATTCCCTATCTACGAGACAATGTGGTTGAATCTTTTTTTAATATTGATAAAAATACACATACCCCATAGAATAATATAGAATATCATCATCTTTTATCAAACATGATTGTAAATTTCCCAAAGAAAATTCTTCATTTTCATCATCAACAACATGTTCTCCAATATGGAAATTTTATAAGTTATCCATAATAAAACATCGTCGGAAATTAATCATGTAGTTTTCTAAAAATGCATTTGCTAAATATAGTTGATTCAAAGAAAAAAATTATGAAATCCTTACTCTAGAATCATCATCAGTTTCATAAATAGGGTCCCCATCAAAATGAAAACAAATTATATCCCATTTATGGATTTCAATATATAGAAGTTCATCAATATTTTTAATCACATGGCCATCATGTTCTTCATCAAATGAGAAATTGACGAAATCCAAAGGTTTTTCTAAAAACTCTTCACTTTCCAAATCATCAAAGGATGCATCATATAACTCAAAAACTTGGAAAGGAGTACAAATCACCATACCCTTGTCTTTACATGGAGGAGAGATGGAAAATTGGATGCTCTTAGAATCTAGGTCTTCATCAAAGCCCCCCTCTTTAATGGACTCATGAGATCAATTTCATTCTTCTTCATGTACTTGATGTCTTTCTTCACCAATCTATTCTTCATGTTATTTCTCTTTAATGGATTTTTGACGTGGCTCTTTCTTTAGCATGGGAACATGAGAAACATCTTCAACAATATGCTCTTAATGTGATCGATTCTTCATATGATCATGGGATGCTTCTTAATACTCATGTAGAGATACCATAATGTCTTCAAGTATCCCTTCATACTCTTGATTGTGAGGACCCCAATGTTTTAGGAAAACTTGGATCAAACCTGCAAGAGAGTTTATCTTCCTTGGGCCACTACAATACTTGACCCATCTTAGTTGATCTCCTTCCAAAGAAAATACGTATAGTATTTATTAATACATCCTCATGTATTTCATTGATATTTTTAAACATATTTCGAGAATGATGAGACATGTGGCATAGAAAAAAGAGCATCACCATCAAACTTTGGAATATACTTCTCCCATTTTGGAGGGATCTTATTTAGGTATCCTAGAACACATTTAATATCAAAAGGAGTATATAATTCATGAAATTCCCATGGTGCCATATTTATTTACTTAACATACAACTTGATATGAAATTTGAAAATAGGAGATGATACCTTATACCAAACATTTGTGTGGAGTTGCCAAGGTGAATCTCAAAATCCTTTCCAATGATGCTTGTTTCACCTCACAAGCAAATAT